>LWMK02000155.1:76078-163997 GCA_001693075.2 Taenia saginata
AGGTTGTCATACACGTGCACTTCCTTGGAAGGCATTTTCATCGTCCTTGATGGGTGTTTCGAACGTGCTACCAGTTTGTTCCCTACTCTATTATTAAGGATCACATTAAATCCATCCCGTTGAATTGCGCTGCCCAGCAAAATTCCTGGTAATCTGACAGAGAAGATATAGTAAATATTGGCATCCGGGAAGTCAAGATGGTAGGGTTTGCGTAGGTGACTTCTTCCCTTAGATTTGTAGACTCCTGACCTGTAGACAACCACTACGCTGGGGTGAGACTCTAGCAGTGGGCTCATCTGTGGCTTGTGAGAACATAAGGGGACACACTATAGAGGGTACTTGAAGAAATCAAATCCATGGATTGTAAAGAGGAGGCTAAAAGGAGAATGTTAAGTCATAGAGCAGGGCTCATGGGACATTGCTTTGTGCAAGAAGGTAGAGGCAATGATGTCATGTTAGGAGCAGTAAAAGCCCATTCATACACATACATGCTTGTACATGCATAAGAAAGGCAACACAAAAGGCCATTAGCCCACTCAAAGGGGAAAGGTATCATAGAAATGCTGGCATACTTTCTGCGCACCTGCGAAATTGGCTTGCCATTAATGAGCGATTGAGGCGTGACCCTCATGGGAATCGACTGAAGAAAAAGCTGGTAGATGCTACCATCAAAATGTGACAACCACTCGGCATCTGGAATGCTTGCTAAATTCTTAAATTTCTGACGTCTACTGCTTCCACCTATTCGAATTTTCGACTCCCCAATTGTTTATTTGTGGTCGGTAGGTTAGATCTTTCCGATACGCAGCTGATAATGGCCGTTTGGAGTCGCAAAGACCACATCGCTCTCTTCGCAGTAAGTGCCACTGAGATTTGGTTGAGTTACCCAACCCTCTGGGAATGTGGTTTCAAAGTAGATAGCTTGAACGCTGACATCGCAGATTATGATAAGACAGATGACACTGAAGTAAAGTCCCAAGTTCCGCTTCATAAAAGGGGCAGAATGAGTAGAAAATCTCATTTCTCATGTTATAATAAAGTGTTTAATTAAGCTGTGCGCACTTCATGTGCACGCGCGCCTTTCCAGAAACTACCTTGTTATGTGACATATAACGTTTCACATAGTGCTCAGCAATTTTTCGGTCCAGTGCATCTTTATCATGGAAATTCTCCCACTCCTCTAGCCTATCCCTGAACCTGGCCCAGAGAGCAAGAACTAAGTTTTTCTATCGAGGGCGACGTTTAGATTCGCGTTTTGGAAAGACGGAGGTGAAAATGACGAAGCTGTGCGACTCACCTCTCTAGAAGACAAAGGAGGGGGAGGTCGGAGCAATGACAGGTACAATTACTCAGCAGACACGGTGACGACAGCCAGAAGGGCGAGGAGAGCGACAATGACATCTTCCATTCCAATTCCGCCATCACCCCACCCCACTCACACAACACTAACTCACGGCCTCTTGAGTTGATTCAACAGCCGACAGTGGCTTTATTAGTGGCTTCACCAGTGGGCAGACTGGTTTGTCACCTATGCACAGTACGGTTAGAGGGTTATTAAGCGTGGTAGAAGAGGCAACACGTGTAAGACAAGCAGTTTCCCTTCTCTTTCGTGAGGCGTACTCAGCGCCCACCTCGACTAACTCTCCCTTGACGACTGTAAAGCAGTTGAGGTCACCATGCCCCCTCCAAGTTGAAGGCAATGGTGACATTTGGTACCATATCGCCGATAAGTTTTAACTCTTCCACTTCCTAGTTTTCGAGGTTAGGNACTAACTCTCCCTTGACGACTGTAAAGCAGTTGAGGTCACCATGCCCCCTCCAAGTTGAAGGCAATGGTGACATTTGGTACCATATCGCCGATAAGTTTTAACTCTTCCACTTCCTAGTTTTCGAGGTTAGGCGATCTTACTGCCTGGGTGTAGCCCCATGGTGGTCCATGCTCTGCACCATTCGCTGTTCAGTGCAGCATCCACCTAGAAGGCCAACCAGTAGCGCCTTACTTCCCCAGTGCTCAAGATATGAGTTAATGCGATATCGAGAATTCGGTCACCGTGTTACCCAGGCAGGTTTCATCATGCCTAAGCAGCACCACTTCCTGAGGTCTCATTGTATACCACCAGCTGGTGCAAACAAGAGTGACTTCCGAGTCACTCCTGAGAGAGAGCTATGGATCTGCAAGTCAGCGAAATAGCTTCATCCATGATGACTACAATGTGTAAGGGACCAGTAGCTCTAGCGCAACAGAAGTGGAGCTGATAATGAAATTCGCAAGCTACATGAACCCCAAATTGGTGAGCATGAGTAATGAGTTTGGCGTGGCGTGACTTCCTTGAGGGCAAACGAAAGCATAGTACGAGGGTAGAATAAGTGTACAGAAAACAGCTAGAGAACGGACCTACTGGCATGGCCCTGAGGCCATCCCGCCCAACTAAAGCGGTACGGCCACCTCAGTCCGTAACCGAATGCGGCAGTCAGAACAAAGTATAACAAAGCCCCACTCTTCTTTCGCGCGTCGTCCACGACGCTCCTTTCCGTACACCTCCCGCATCAGCCACCGTAACGTAATCAGCACTGAGGAGACACCCACGAGTTAAGCCGTGCCAGTCTTGGAAATTCGAGGGCAAGTGAGGATATGCATGGCACCTCTTGACAGTTTGAATGCTACCTTTGTAAACCTCCTGCATCGGCCATCACCTACGAATCAAACATCCTAGTCGCAAAATTTTCGTGAGCCCTCTAGACAATTCCAACTGATATAGAGTTTCTTCAAGTCGTAAGAACACTGGCCCAAAAGTATCGTCATTTAATAAATATTGAGCCCTTTCTTCCCTAACACCTCTTCAGTTCCTTGACAATATCAACCGTGGCAGCACCGTAACAAATTTTTCACATGTTTCACGGGTAGTTTACAAATTCGGGGACATCAGTACCAGTTATACCGTCATAAATTATACAAACGGTATACTTAATGGAGCGATGTGAAATCAGCCCAGAAAGGCTCCGCATACTTCAAAAGGACTCGTCGATGCCATATTATTTACCGATCGTTTGTTGACTGAAAACACAGGTTTCGGTTTTTGAAAGGAGGTGTGGTCTTTCAAAGAGGAGGTCAGAGGAAGACCTGAACATTGGCGATTATGTTTGTGCCTAATTAAACAAACAACCTGAGGAAGAATGAGGATAACAAAGTTTGTTATTTTGATGTCGGAGTCATCATATTCAATTAGGAAGTACATGCCAGACTCGCGTGGAGGGATCCTGCGGAAAAGAGAGGAAGAATGCTTTGTGTATACTCCTACCTCATCGACGCGTCAAAATCCTTGAAGTTGCACAATGAAGGACCGACTCAACCGGGTTTGTCAGGTAAAAGCCTCAAATGAAGAACAGGCAACAATATTACTTTGATACTCGCACCATCAACCCTATTGTGTGTGCCATGGTCTTAAACCCTTCCTGACCACTTCCACTCTCTCTCTCACCCTCCTTAAATAACAACACGTAAAAGCACAAAAGGTGTCTGATAAAATATGCCTCTAGACTGCAGACTAGCTGCTAGTCTGCAGTGCTGAATGGATAACTGCTGTGAGTAGGAACACCTGAGTTATTTGATGCCGGTAACCACTTGATTCCCTCTGCTGATTGGCTAGCACTTGCCCAACTAAGCACTCAGGTAGGTCTTACCAACACGTGGACCGATTTCCTCAAAAAAATACCAATCCACACAATACTTGAGTGCTTAGATAAATTGCAGCACTAATCCCTAATTTACGAAATTCTTAACAAATATTTTGTGGAAGTCAAACGGAGACGTTTGTCATGGTCTGGCCTCCAGGATGTGTTCCACCCTCGTACCACAACTTCTCCAGCCCATAAGGAAGTCTTGGAACTCTACATTGGTAACAGCGGAAGGCGGACGCGGCGGTAAGTGATTTCTGTCCTGATTTAACCCGCTCGTAACAAACTGTAGCAATTCGGATGAAGTGTATTTGCCACGGATGGGAATCTCCGAAATCCCGTAGCATATGGGCTAATTGTGACGTCCACCTTCTTCATCTTCCCCATCTTGTGTTCTGCAAGAAAGCCATTAACAAGGGAATCGACTCTAGCCGTAAGTCACCTGGTCAATTTTTGTTTCGAATGTCATCAATACCCACCAATGTAGTACTTAGAGACCTTCCTGAAGACCGAGGAAGAGAGGATATTAGAGGAGGAGGAGGCGAAGAGACACTGTCAGCGTGTGGAAGTACTTGAGGAACTGCGGCATTTTTCTTGGGCATGGTCGCCCAACTTAGCATCCAGGTAGGTCCTTACCAACACGTGCATTGCTTCCCTCAAATACTGCACCAATTCAGCGCTCTAACCGAGCACTCATTGGAAGGCAGTAATTAAGCACCATAGTGCTTAATTACTGCCAAGCCTGCAGTCAAATCTCCCTTTTAGTTAATCGCTTATCAGTCTAATTGAAAACACACACAGGCATTCAAACGAACCGACATTTTTTCTCGTTCGATTTGAAATCTTTGCGTGATCCTGCGTGTAACGTTTGTGCATTTCCAGCTACCCTACACACGCTTGTGTAAAAATAAACTTTGTTCCAAGGCAAGGTGATTCAGGAATGAAACGCCTGCAGCTGGAGGATGCACACATTTGGAAGAAGGGAAGTGGATGATGCCACTCAACATGGCTTGGATTGAAGCAAAGTATTTCCTGCCCTAATTCGGTTGCTGTAAGGCAGTGCTTCGTTGTCGATTATGGATTATGGTTGCTGATCTGCATAATGTCGTAGCTAAATGCACTAAGTATGCCCTTTTATTACCCATCATCAGCCTCGGCAACCGATGCCGACACACCCTGCTCTGCTTAATATCTCCAAGTACCTCCAAGAACTGTGATGATGGAGACAGTTTTGCCCAAATTGTAGCCCACGTATGTTTCCACCTCATCTCTCCGTCTGTTCCTCTGAATTACAGATGAATGGTCAAGAGGGTATGAGCTCTATTTGGAAATGCGTCCTGAACTTGTTCCAATAAGGAAATGGTGGGAAAATCACCTAAACCGCCGATTAAAGATCTCCGGAAAGGGTGATTTAACCGCCTACAGCATTACCTTTACAATGTCATGTCCTTGTTTACCTTCTTGAATAATCCTTTTAAGTACACAATAAGCCTACGGTGATGAATCTTAATTGTCATCATTCCTCAACAGTTGAGAGCCAGCAGATTTGACGAGTCAGCATGAGGAGTGGGTAATTTGTTTGTCAGGGCAACTACAAACTCATCTCTACTCTGAACAGCAATAGGGTGGCAATGCAAGGCGCCACAGTACTGTGACCTCTAAGTGAAGAGTGTGTGTTGCCCTAACCGAATGCTATGCAATTTGAATGGTTCGCTATTTTGTGCGTAAAAAACCCCGAATGTGACTGTAAGACTGGCGAATGGATGAGAGGCTTACATCCAAATCTGTGCAAAGAAGGATCTGCATGCTAATTTATTTTCCACTTTTACTAAGAAGATTTAGAATTAGTTGACGCATTCTTGAATTTCGTCATTTGCATGAATTGGGGTTTCTAAGCACAGTAATGTAAATGTTTACAAGGTGGCATATGTGATGTGTTTGCTTTGGCAAAATGGATCATGATTCGCAACCCCACAGCAACTCTTCCTTCTTGACACCGTGGTGGACATATCCAAAGTGTTCACACAAGGTTTGTCTTCGTCACCACCGGCATCTCACTGCTGCGACAACTACGAGGAAGAAGTGTCTCTTTTATGCGACCACTTCAGAGCTGTAGAGGAAAGCCCTCGTATGTGATTCCAGACGTCAATCCGCAATTCCAAATTCTCATTTGTAGTGCTTCACCTAAAGTGGTGGCTGGGTGTGAGGATGCACAACAGACTTGTAGTGTATGGCTGCATGTTAGGCGCCGTAGATTGATTCGGAACCTGCAGGGACAAACGTGCAACTTCAGGTATTTTCACACGTCGATGGTGTAGGATTGAACATAAAGGATTATTCCGCCTCTCCGTCCATCCACTCCTGCCATCCCCACTTCCTCTTCCACATGAACATCTTTCNGTCACCACCAGCGACGCTGCGATTCCTTGGCCTCTGAAAAGAGAATAGCATAAAAGCCATGAGGCCCATATGGCACGAATGTCCAGCGCGCCGTCGCAAGACTAAGGCCTCCAAACACAACCACTGAGAAGGGAAAAGAACGCCTCGACAAACAAACACACAGGTCCACCCCCACCTACAGTCCACATGGTAACACAATCACTTCCCACTCCACACACCTTCCCCAATTCTGCCTTCACCTCACCCAGACCACACTAACCCACGCCTTCACGCATTCACGCCTTCAAAAATGAACCCCTCCCCACAACCAGGCCATCTCATCAAGGCCCCACACAACACCTCCTGCACGCAGTGATCACATCAGCACAAACATCGGGAATCGGCTGCGTGAACCCTTCCATGCCGCCCCAAATTGGATCCGACTGCGCAAATATTCACCATCAACACATTAGTTGCAAGCGCTTTGTGTTCGTGATCAAAGGGTTGTTTGTTTGTTTGTCTCTATCATGTTAAACTTCAAAGGTGAGCAGATTTTGCGTTGCGGGTTTGGAAAACCAGCATCAAGCCTTCAGCTATCGGTCTCGTAAACATTAGCAGAGTGCGGGGAGACTACTTGAAATCGAGCCCAGCTTTAACAATGGGTGGGTGTATTTTAGGTTGCCTTTTCATAAGTCCACAACAACAGTGTCAGGACTGACTCAATCTAAGGTGCCGGTAGTTACTTTGGCGCATGTAAACAATGCATTGTCGCTCTCCTCGCCCCTCTGGCTGTCGTCGCCGTGTCTGCTGAGTAATTGTACCTGTCATTGCTCCGACCCCCCCTTCTTTGTCTTCTAGAGAGGTAAGTCGCACAGCTTCATCATTTTCCGCCTCCATCTTTCCAACACACGAATCTAAACGTCGCCCTAGATAGAAAAACTTGATTCGTGTTATCAAAGCCATGCAGAAGGATGGGCTAGAGGAATGGGAGAATTTCTATGATAAGGATCCACTGGGCCGAAAATTGCTGACCACTATGTGAAGTTGAAGGAGATTATTAAAGAAGGTGGATTTGCATTTGGCTAGATCCCTCTGTAACTTGCCGCTCTCCTTCCACTTTTGTCGGACTACGTATTCGACAAGCCATTGCAAAGCATGTGAAGCAGTTGGAGAAAGAGGAATGGGTGCACAGCACTACCCTCTTTGTCAAATGGGATTAAGTAAATAAATGGCTTGATGATTCTCCATGTCTCTCCACCTATTCAATTAATGAATGGTTAATTGGTTGGTTGGTTGGTTGGATGGTTAACAGGGCAATACTTTCAGTGCCCAACTGAGTAAAACAATCAAGTTGATGTCCACACACGAAGCACTCAAAGGAATGAAGGGAGACGCAGGCTTAGTCTGCAGAGGGACTGAGGTGATTTGCACATGGAAGACACGCCATGACAGCAAGGTGATCGAAGCTAGGCGACTCACGTGCCGAAGCAAATTAAAAAGTTATGGAACCTTCAAATTCGTGTGAGTTTTGATGCGGTACATTTTGATGGGTCGCTACGACTTGTAATTACTGGCAGAATGCACACAATTGCTTGTACTCATCGTTACCCTTCCTCCCATTCTTTACATTTGAGGAACTGATCCCTAACCTTTCATTTATTGTATCGCGGAGAATCTTTGAAGTTGATAATTGTGGCTTGAGACAAGCTAAATCTGCAGAAGCCAGCTTCTAGCCAAATGCAGCGTTGATAAACAGTTGAGGAGAGCGCACTAGTCTTGGAAGTGAAGGTTGATGATGGATTACTCAATTTTGGGTGCGAAGTAAGCATGCACAAGCCTACGACGGCCAAAATTGAGTTGGCGAACAATTGAGCAGATAATTGTTTGATGTAACTACTCTTCCTGGCAATTCCACTGAGCCACGGACTGCAAGGGGCATAGCCCAAAGTGTTGGGGGTGAAATGAGATAGGAATTGAGCATTTGAGGCGTTGCTAATTTCAATTAAAAGCCGCATTGGTTCTGCAATAGACATCTGGTGGTAGCGTAACTAAGTTAAACACGTCTTCTTCAGTCGGTTCAACAGCCGCCAGTGGCTTCACCGGTGGGTAGACTGGTTTGTCGCCCATGCAAGTTACGGTTAGAGCACTAGTGGGCGTGGTGGAAGAGCCAACCCGTGTAAGACAAGCAGTTTACCTCCTCTTTCGTAAGGCATACTCAGCGCTCACCTCGTTTACTTCTCCCTTGACGACTGTAATGCAGTTGAGGTCACCATGCCCCCCACAAGTTGAAGGCACTTATGACATTTGGTGCCATATCACCGATAAGTTTTAATTGTTCTACTTCCTAGTTATGAGGATAGGCGATCCTACTGCCTCGGTGTAGCCCCCTGGTGGTCCATGCTCTGCACCATTTGCTGTTCAGAGGAGCATTTACCTAGAAGGCCAACCAATCTCGCCTTTCTTCTCCAATGCTCAAGATGTGAGTCGGCGCGATTTCGAAATCCCTATCACCATGCTACCCAGGCAGGTTTCAGCATCCCTAAGAAGCACCACTTCTTGAGGTCTCATTGTCTACCACCAGCCGGTGAATACAAGAGGGACTTCCGAGTCACACTTGAAATCGCTATTGATCTGCAAGTCAGCGAAATAGCTTCAGCCGTGATGACTACAATGAGGAAGGGACCAGTAGCTCTAGCGTAACACAAGTGGAGCTTATAATGGGCTTCCCAAGCTACACGAGCCCCAAATTGGTAAACATGAGTGATGAGTGTAGATGATCAAGTGCAACTGAGGAGATGCGTGTCCCCTCTCGGCAGTTCAAGTGAAACTGGAGTTTCTAACGGCCAAGAAACAAAAATTAGAGTAAGAACGTCTGCCAAGCATTAGCGTGTTTAGAGGGAGATGTTAAACACCTGTCTCCTTAAGCAGATACATTGGCGAAATATCCGTACCGAAGCGTTTTTGGGTGGTTCATGGCTAGTGTTACTTCAGTCGTTAACCGCCATCTTGCAGTCCACGGAAATGGGGAGACGCCGGGAGTTAAATATACGAATAGTGTATGTCATAGTCGCCCTCCCCGGTGCTGCCCGTGGTCAACCTCCTGCATCAGCCATAACCTTCGAATCAAACATCCCAGATGCCAAAGTTTCGTGCGTTTTCTAGACACTTCCAATAATGCTAATAATAATAAGGGGGCATAAAAATATAACGAATGTATATTAGCAGGAAAGTAGCCAATAGGCAACAAGTACCCAGTAAAGGCAAAACACTTACCAACAAAATCAAGTCTTCGCAATCCAAATCCACTGTCAAAATGACAAGCAAACCAACTGACGAATTGACAACACATCCCCTACTTCTCGCCTCAAGCATTATACAGTGCAACATGAACGCGAGTAGGCCTCGCGGTGGGAAGTCGAAACCTCCCAACACTCACATTAGCAGATCTCTGCCTTTTCACTACCATGTAGGCGTTGAAAGCAACACAACCTATATTTTGAGCACCTAACGACAGCAGAAACAACGGCAACAACAACAGCAACTAATACACCGACACTAGCATAAAATCGCCGCACAAAAATGCGAAAGGACCTATGCATCAAAGCGAAAAGCATTTTTCCACCCAAACCAGAACCTACATCAAATTCACCCCTGCACACTAAAGACACCAGCAACTCACTCATTGCGATCCAACCTCTCCAGAGAAATATGCCAGGCCGTAGCGAAGGCGCGATTTGCACTCACTGCCGCCTCATAATGCCTCCGCTCCTTCTCACAAAACAGAACCACTTGACAGGAGCTTAAGCCCCTCATTCTCCGTATCGTTCTCCTTCGCCTTAAATGCTCAGTCCAGCCAACGTATGGACAAGTTAGCCATGCACTTGGTTCAGTTAAAACTCTGCTCTACTAAAGCAACCTCTCATTAATCAAAGTCCATCGTCGTCGTCAAAAGGCAAACCAATTGACAAGTTGCCAAAACAACCCTACTTTATCACCTAAAGTATCGCACAGCAACAGATGAATGTGACTGCACTCAGCGATTGGAAAACCAGACGTCCCAACTGTCACATTATGTAGCCTTTGCGTGTAGCCTAGCAATTAGGTGCATAAAGGAAACCCATCGACAATTTGAGCATTCACTGACAACCCATTAAATAATTTCAATGGGATAACGTGTGTAGGCGGCATATTTGGGGAGCGAACCGTCTTAAATTCGCATCATGAAGCTTCTGCCTCCACTCTAAAATTCCAGCATGAAAGGGGAGCGAACCGATACTTCAGGCCCCTAATTGCAGATAGCAAACCAAAATCAATAACAATAACAAATTTTTTCGATATCANATAATTTCAATGGGATAACGTGTGTAGGCGGCATATTTGGGGAGCGAACCGTCTTAAATTCGCATCATGAAGCTTCTGCCTCCACTCTAAAATTCCAGCATGAAAGGGGAGCGAACCGATACTTCAGGCCCCTAATTGCAGATAGCAAACCAAAATCAATAACAATAACAAATTTTTTCGATATCACAGTTTTTGCAGCAAAAAAGTCCTTTTCTTCAGCTTCTACGAATTTCAAGTGGGAGAACCAACATGATGAGGTCTTTAAGGGACTAAGGCGGATGCTCTGCTTTGCTCCGAATCCGGTCTTACTGAACGCATCCCCCTATGTAGCAGACACAGACGCCAGGTGCATAGTCGTGGTTAATGTACTTTCCCAACAGAACAAAAAAGACAGAGAACACGTCATCGCATACGGCAGTATCAGACTCAACAAAAATGTGAGACAGGAAAGTGAAACAGGTGTGAACAGCTCGCTATCTGCACAATGGTTCGACACTTCAAACTCTACCCAATTGCCAGACAGTTCATAGTGCGAACTGACCATCAAGCGCCAACCTGAGTAAAACACTGAAGGAGGTAGACCATTCGGTTGCACGACTGTGCGAGGAACTGAAGCAGCATGATTTTACAATGCAGCACAGAAAAGAAAAGAGGCATAGTAACGCGGCATCATTGTCCAACAGACCTCTCGCAGCAGAAAGCAATAGCGGACCTACTAGACACCAATGGAGAAGCACGCAAAGTACTGATCCCGACACGACTCTGGTGTGGGAAAGGTTTCTGGCATCCTCGTATAAACCCAATGCAGAAGAGATGAACTCGGCCAGCAAAGCAGCCAGGTGGATGTAGTGACAGTAGTCCACACCCTCCCTGGAGGATGAGATTCTATGGTATCAAGAAGACGCTACGTGAACCAAGCGCCTAGTTATTTGAGGTTCTCTGATACACACGTTCCTTCAAGAGTTGCACGAGGAATCAGGGCATGTGGGCAATCAAACGTAACTGGTGGCCCTCTCTTACCCTGGACTTGCTAGACCGCTGCCGAACCTGCATCAATTGCAGCTGTTTCAGGAAGCCTCACCCCACAGCAATCACGCCCCTGCAACTCATGTCTACGGGGTCCCTGGCGAAACAGTGGGGATAGACATCATGGGCCCTCCGCCACTTACCAAGAAGGAAAACCGCTATATTCTGGTTATGGTTGACTACTTCACGACAGTAACCGAAGCAGAACCGCTGAAGTCGCAAAACACCGAAANCGCTGCCGAACCTGCATCAATTGCAGCTGTTTCAGGAAGCCTCACCCCACAGCAATCACGCCCCTGCAACTCATGTCTACGGGGTCCCTGGCGAAACAGTGGGGATAGACATCATGGGCCCTCCGCCACTTACCAAGAAGGAAAACCGCTATATTCTGGTTATGGTTGACTACTTCACGACAGTAACCGAAGCAGAACCGCTGAAGTCGCAAAACACCGAAACGTTAGCATCAACCTTCTTCAATCGTTGCATCTGTTAACATGGATTGCCTGAATCAGTCCACAGCAATTGAGGTCCTAATTTCGAAACCCGACTCTTTACTGAACTATGCAAGACCTTTGAAATCGCAGGGTCGCGTATGAAGCCTGGGTACTCATAGGGCAACGGACAAGTAGAAAGAATGAATCGCACCTTTACGAAACTGATGAAAGCTTCTACTAAGGAGGCACAGCCTGAGGATTGTGATTTAGTNTTAGCATCAACCTTCTTCAATCGTTGCATCTGTTAACATGGATTGCCTGAATCAGTCCACAGCAATTGAGGTCCTAATTTCGAAACCCGACTCTTTACTGAACTATGCAAGACCTTTGAAATCGCAGGGTCGCGTATGAAGCCTGGGTACTCATAGGGCAACGGACAAGTAGAAAGAATGAATCGCACCTTTACGAAACTGATGAAAGCTTCTACTAAGGAGGCACAGCCTGAGGATTGTGATTTAGTCCTGAGAAGCGCTCATCCGCGTATAGGACTACGGCTCACACATAAAATGGTGTTTCCTCGTTTAAGACGCTCATAGGCCGCGAAATGAGAGTCCCCTCCAGTATCATGCTACCGAGCAAGGAAGTGACAACTGACAACGCTCGGAGTGCGTACTGCATCTAGAAGAAGGGATATGAAAGACGCCTAACATTGCCTGGAGACACTTACTTCTTACAGTGGACAAGAGAAATACTACGACAAGCACAGTTGGCCAAACGCCTATCACGTTGGAGACCTCGTCCAAATATACAGGCCGATTCCCCCACCAGGAACGCTTTGCAAATTTTGCTACCCTCCCACGAACCACCCCGTCTGGAATGCAGAACTCCGTACCCAGCCAATAACTGCCCATCATAATAAGATTGGACCTTACCAAGGTGCCCCGCCGATCGGTTACGAGGATGGAACCCACGCAACTGTAGAAGAAAGATTACCACTCGATGGCGTAGTTGAAGGTCATCGACGGGAATAGCACCGAGGATGGCGCTCAAAAGACGAGGGACTGTGTAATACTTATGTTCTTTAGATGTACTCTGCAGGCGAGAGGCGGGAGGACATTTTCAACTTGGTCGCGAAGGCATGTGGTTCCAATCCAGAGTCTGAGTCTCCTTCGTCATATACACTCTCCTATCGTGTATTTCGCCTGTATCTAAAATAAAGATGTCTCGGAACACCCAGCCTCCATAAGACTGGACTCCAACATGGGCTTAGCTTTCGGTTGTTGTTTTGCTATCTCCAGGTCATTTATGAGGTGTTTCGCAGGCTTTTCCTCACTAATCCCGCATCACACTGTAGAGGCTAGCTTTCATGGTGGGGTAGTGGTCTAGCAATTCCCACTTACACTCACTTGAGTCATTTTCGTGGTGTAGAACCGAGTGATTTGTGGTGAGTTGGAGCATGCGCCATCCATCTGTAACCCCATTAGGGAAGGCGCGGTGGAGTTTGTTATTCCACTATCGCTAGTAACTGGTGGATGAATCTGGGTCCTTACCTATGTAATTCGGGAGAATATTATTGCTAACCACCAATGCA
The DNA here is from genome assembly GCA_001693075.2 of Taenia saginata. Lineage (NCBI taxonomy): Eukaryota > Metazoa > Platyhelminthes > Cestoda > Cyclophyllidea > Taeniidae > Taenia > Taenia saginata. The sequence goes on from LWMK02000155.1 coordinate 89,525, forward strand.
GCGCTTTGAGGCCTTCCCGAAGACCGAGAAGTGGAGGAAACTGGAGAAGGAGGAGGATAAGAAGAAGAGGTACTGTTGATGTGTGGAAGGGATTGAGGTTCTGCGGCATGGCTGTGGGGCTATGCTTGACCACAACATCACTGATCCCTATAGAAAATAGGCCTATTTGGAGTTTCGCTCGGTTCGGGGAGTGGATTCGAAATGAGACGTTCTGTTGATTATCAGCGTGTTCATAGAGGGACGTAGGAACACCAACCTCCCTAAGCTAGTGTGAGGAGGAAATCACCGAAGCGAAAATTGACCCAAAATTTGACCAGGTGACTTACGGCTAGAGTTGATTCCATTGTTATTGACTTTCTTGCAGAACACAAGATGGGGTAAATAAAGAAGTTGGACGTCATAATCAGCCCATGTGTTGCGGGGTTTCAGAGATTTCCATCCGTGACAAATACACTTTATTCGCATTGCTACGGTTTGTTACGAGCGGTTTGCATCAGGATAGAATCCCCTCAAATTCCGCTGCTACCAATGTAGAGTTCCAAGACTTCCTTATAGGCAAGAGAAGTGGTGGTACGAGTGTGAAACACAGAGGAATTAGGGCCACTGGCACGGTCTGGAGGCCAGCCCACTACAAACCTCCCCTTTTGACTTCCATAAAATATTTGCCAAGAATTGCCTAAATTAGGGATTAAAGACCTCTGGATAGGGTCAGCTGCAAAGCTGCGATTTCACTCCCTACAACGTCACCTCCACGATTTCACATCCTTCTTTATCTCCTTGAATGCTCCTTTCAAGTTCCCACCAAGCCCACGGTGATGTATTCTAATTGTTATCATTCCTCAACAGTTGAGGGCCAGCAGATTTGACGAGTAATCATGAACAGTAAGTAATTTGTATGTTGGGACATCTTCAAACTCATCTTCAATCTGAACAACAATGGGGTAGCAATGCACAGCTGGAAAGTATTGTGACCCCTGAGTGGGGAGTGTGCTGCCTTAACAGAGTGCTAGGCAAATTGAATGGTTCGCTTCTTTGTACGTAAAGTACCTCGAATGTGAATATCTCTTGACTGTAGGACTGGCGAATGGGCGAGAGGCTTACATCAAAATCCGAGTAGAGAAGGATCTGCATGCTAATTTATTGTGGTTATCGAAGGATTTTTCGTTTCTCCAGAATCGTATCATTTATGCCTAATGGTTAATGCACTTTTTCATATTGAAATAGCTTACACTTTTAATTTCGATCAAAACTGCAGGTCATCCTTACCAGTTCTAAATGATTGCAGAGGAATGTCTGTCCTCATTTCCGTTAAAGCAGTGGTCGCTTTTAACCGCACTGCCGATGCAGCAAATAACCTGCTGCCAAAGATGATCAGTTTCGAATCTCGCAACTTGCGCCAATGCCATTTATGGCGATGATGAGGTTGTGGGCACAGTCGTTTACTTATTTGCTGCCCAACTCATCCGTGGAAATGACCCACTGCAAAAACCATGGCCCATATTCACTTTCATTCTCTGTGCTCTTGTGTCGATACATTTTAATGCAGATTTTCACCTCTTCTTAGCACTACCATTAGACATTTGCAGGAGCGCCTTGGCCTTTTGTCTACTAGGGAAGCAACTTGTCACGAAATGGAATTAATAACCCTGTGTCTCGTAGGAAATTACGTCATTACTATATTGGTGTGCATTTCAATGGACAGGTATTTAGTGTTGCCCTCTGTAATTGGATTTTAGTACAAAAACCGAGTGAACTTCTCAGCCTATCGCACATCTCAGCCAATATTTTTGAGTTCATTCATCCAGTGTTGCGGGTCGTATCCCAGAGCATTGATTAGAGCCGCGCGCCGAGAGGCAATACGAATGCAACTGTTATTCCTCCATGTAGCTTCCGCATTGTTTTAGGTACTGTACTCAGTGCCCCTTGTGATATATGTTCTAGTTCGGTCAACAGAGCTACTCGATTGAACCGTCACAAACCATGAGGCAGGAAAGTAGCCCTTTTTCAAGAATTCATATTGCAACAAAGTGGCCCCTATTGCATCTTATTAGCTAACACAGGGCTCTGTTTGCTTTGTGTCCACTGCTAATCCGATTGTATTGATAAACTGCAAGTTTGGAGGGTATGTTGGCCAGTATTCAGCATATCATCTGCCGATCGTGAAGACATTTGCTCGAAAATAAGACATGCACTGTGACCGTTCTTTCCACCTTGCTATTCAAGGCTACTCGTCCACAGTTCGAGTTCCTTTGCAACGCTCCTCAACGGAGGGTCATTTAAGGTCTCCTGTTGGCATTCAACCTGGTGTTTTCGTACAGGGTCGGTAATCAAGTCTTTGTTAAGGTCTTTGATGCGTTATTGATCTCTGTGCCGTGCGGCTCTTCTGTCGTTAACTCCTCGACATTCATTCAGGCATTCATTCATCCAACCGGCGCAACCGGGTTACCTTTTAAAGTGAATTCTCCAACTCAACTTGGATTACCTTTTTACCAACACACAGAAGGGCTGGGCGACTGGAAGCCAAAGCTGAGAGACACCCGTTTTACTGAAATACGCAAAAGTCGGCTAGAACAGCACGTCTTTGTCAATTACGNCGGCTAGAACAGCACGCCTTTGTCAATTATGTCATCACGCACACTATCTGGCTTCGTTTGTGATGTCCTTGCTATTTTCACGGGTGCTGCTCCACTACCCTCCCATCCGCCTTCTCCTCCTCTTGTGCGAGCGTGGCTACAGCCAAGTGGACGGGTATGCGGGTAGGTGGGCAGTGCACGGCACATAAACGTGCAAACCAACGACCTGCGCAGCACGTCCTTTTGAGTCCACTTGCGTCTGTGTGATCACTGTGTGCGCACGTGCATGAACTTATCCGCCTAGGCTACCAAATTTGAATCAAGTAGCTGATCATCCCCTATGACTAACTTCGCCGCGTTTTAGTCCTTCCTGTCTGCTGCAGTTAAGTCCCCGAGGTTTTTAAATAAGGTTTTGGATCTAGAAATGGCAGGAGACTTTTGGTAGTCATCTTTAGACGCCACCAATATTTAGTGAATTCTTTCAAGTATCTTAAGTGGCATTTGCTGCGGATCTTTTCAAGTTATTCAAATCTGGCCTCGTTTCATCGCAGATTTTCACAGAACCTCAGTTTGGATGGTTGTCAGAAGTCGACGCAGTTTCTGCCGCACTTTTCGCGAGCCTCTGTAGATTCGATCACCTGAAGCCGATGTCTCGGCTTCAACTTAGATCTCCCGTGCCATTTGCACAATGAGCGTTAACATTTTGACATAGGAGGACTTCCTATTCAAACTGTCGGCGTTGATGTTTTATCAATGCTCCATGGGTAGTGTTCTCATTTATCGGTATCATGCTNGCAAACAGCTGAACTTTGAGAGATGGTATTTAGGGGAATTGAGGATAATACCAGCACAGCTATGATTGATCCTACCGAAATTACTCTGTTTGACCTTTTCACAACTGAATCTGATCTCATTGATGCATTACTTTTTGTTCCATTTCTGCAGGAATGCGTGAAGGCGATCATTCAATGCCGGGACAAGGAAGACATGCATCTGGACCCCTCCGACAGTCAACTGTACGCTCTGCCGACAAGCATTCGTCTACTACGTGCCCATCTCTACGAGCTCTCTCTCCACACCAACAAACTCGTCAGTCTTCCCAGAAAGTTACTCATCCCTGCTTTTACTTCAGTCCTCTCTCCCAACACAGACTCATGCATGGTGGCGACTTCCTGCCATTGAAGATTTTTGGCCCCCAGATTCCTTGACGTGGTCTGTGGAAGAATGAGATAAGCCTTCTGTTCATGTATTTAAAAGCACTTGTAGGAATCCGTGATGGTTTCACTTCATGCCACTGAGTACACCCCAAAGATCTCTGCGCACAGACTTACCTGAACCCCCCCAGTGTAGGGCTGTTAGGCGTTGACTTGACGATGGCATTACTGCAGGTTCAAAATTTTCACTGATTCCATTTAATTGCTCCAACTTAAGGTTTGCTAAGGAATAAAGACTCCATTTTGGTGTGAGCGGTTAACTTCCAGATTTAACAATGTGTTCGTTTTACCGAATTGCAGTGCTTCGGTGGGAAATTTCTTATCTTTTGAGTTTCAGTGGATAGTGGTTTGATGCGTCAATTTTAGACTATAGGTTATGCAGAAAGTGAATTAGGAATCGACAGCAAAGCGGCCTGTAGCCGGTGATTCCCTCTTTTGTGCCATAGCTCGTCACTGAAATCAACGAACACACTCGGAGGCTGTTAGCTCTGCTTTTCTTTCAACCTTCTCTCCAAACTGTCCACCCCATTTTGCAAGTGATCTCGCGAACGACCAGAGTTAGTGGCAAATAGATGGTAATCTTCCCTTGCAACTTAAGGAAATGTCATCAGAGGACAGCAAAATAAAGATGAGGGTAAGCTGATGTAGGGCAGAATTTCCTTCTTTCACCCCATCCTGTCCTACAATGTGACGCGATATGAGATTTCATGAGTGGACGATTTCATTTAGGCGTTTTGCGACCTCAGATCTTGCTTTGTCTGTTGTCAGAGCTGTTCCCCTAAGCATCATCAAATTGTCTCGAATGGTGTCTTGTTGAACATATTAATGGGTCTCGACTGCTGGCAATGTTTTTCCCTCCATCTATAGGTTGCTTCTCACACACTTCTGAGCTTTACGCGGTATCTTAGAGGTGTAAAGTGAACAGCGAGTGGTTGCTTCAGGGNCATTAATGGGTCTCGACTGCTGGTAATATTTCTCCCTCCATCTGTAGGTTGCTTCCCACACACTTCTGAGCTTTAAGCGGTATCTTAGAGGTGCAAAGTGAACAGCGAGAGTTTGCTTTAGAGGCGTACATTGGTGTTCGCTTGCTTTGAGAATAAAGTGCCATTTCTCGTTGCTAGTCACTCAGTCGGTCAGTGAACAATTTAAAATGCGTGAATCGCCATCATGGTGACATTAAAAGAAGTGAAGGATGACAAAACTGTTTCCAAGCTTATTGCAACCCGTTAATGTTTGGCAAAATTCACCTCCTTTGCTGTTTTAGGTTCGGGCCACGGGAGGTTTTCTTGGCCTACCGATTCTGAGCTATTTTTATTATTAGTCACAGTAGGTCTGAACTATAAGCTGGTACTTTCATAACCTCAAGCTTCATAGGTGGATGTCTGTGTTCTGTCAAAATTAGAACATGGGCAGATAAAATGCTCTTTTGGGGCTTTTACGTTCAAGTTTCTTTCCTTCTTTCTTTCTCATGGCTTATTTTGGATGGCCTTTTTAGAACTGACCTTATTTTTTGGCAGTAATATGCGGTGAAACGAGGCCATTCTCCTCCCTGCAAATTCCGGCATTTTTTTTAGCGACGCAGCCAAAAAAATAACAGGGACGTTAAGTGGTGCTACTATCTTCTTCCAGTCTTCTGATAAAAGGCAGAACATGAATTTTTTGTCCGTGCAAATAGCACATTGTTTTGTTTCTTTCATTAAGGCCATTTCTATTGCTTTGTTTGCAATCCAATCGGTGAGGTTACTTTGTCCCTGTGATGAAATGTCGTGGGTGACTCTATTCCTAGGATGCGTTTCGCATCTCTGAATGTGTAGCTTTCACTTGAATGTGCCAATACGTAGGTCAGAAGATAGGTGTTTCTGGTCCTCCTGCTCTGGTTGCTCTGGATTGGAGTCTTCGCCTCCTTTCGTGCGTGATGCTCTACCTCATATAAATAATAGTAAATCAGAGATCGCGATGGTAAGCTTAGGTTAAGTGTGGTGTGATTCGGCTATAGCACAAACCCAGCCAAGGTGATCATGATACTACTACAACTAGGAAATATTGACAGATGCGTCGTTACTCTCCCCTCTAATGTATCGTTTAATAACATTGAGCGCCTGACGGTATGTATCCGCCCATCACCGCCTTCTTTGCCTTTATTAAAAACTCGCTTTGTTGAGACCACATGTACCGTCTTAACCAGATCAACCTGGAATGAGGCACCGGAGGAATCGAGCGGAACATTATAATGTCAGGTTCATGACGTTTGGTGTCGGTAATCATTGCGAGTGCATGTAGTTCGATTCTGAACTTGGAAACCTATTCTTGCTTGTCCTACCCTATTATTGACTACCAGAAACCTCATTACTAGGGTCTCGTTGGCTCGAACTTCCACTAAAAACACCAACCAAATTAACATCATAAGCATTAATGAGCTTATAAATGATATTTCTCACTAAATTGAAAGCTTTTAAGGGAGTCTGACATCCTACAAGAGCAAACTGGACTGATACTGGAATTATGGTGACTATTGTTACCTTTCGTCTGGCGGAATAGATAAGTGTTTTGGATGTGTGGAGTTCGGTGATTATCTTGACAACTAGTTACACTGGGTTCGATGGCCCGCCTACCCACCTCGCTTCAACATCAATGCCATCGAGATATAAGTTCTCGAGCCTTTAATTTTTATCTCTCCTGACGACTCAAGTCCTCTTTTTCAGGAAGAGGAAGTAAGTGTAGGCATGGAAAGCATCCGTCAACCCCCAACATTGAGGGCCACAAGCAAAGCGGCGGACCTTGGCTTAATGCATGGCTTCTCGTATAATTGCCTCATTTACGAGTCTTCTAGCTGAGCAGTAATCTCTATTTATTGGAAATAATGATGAATTGCGTGATCTAAAGCCGAACAAGCCACCAAGCTTCAGTATTCCTCCCCTCACAGAACCTACAAGTTCTTAGCCTTGAAGAGAACAAGATCCGAAATTTGCCCTCGATCCCAGGCATCTGCAAGTTAAAACAACTCACCACTCTTGACGACTCAAAAAATCAGTTAAAGCGTCTTCCTGATGGTGGGTTCTTTTTCACATGTGGTTTGGACGTTTTCANAAGTTAAAACAACTCACCACTCTTGACGACTCAAAAAATCAGTTAAAGCGTCTTCCTGATGGTGGGTTCTTTTTCACATGTGGTTTGGACGTTTTCAAAGGCTGTATTGTTTTGAAAGCGCATGCTCTGATGTGCACAGGCTTATTGTTGTGCGATTTTTAGGCTTAGCATGGTTTTACTTCGCTTCTATGTAAGCTCAAAGTGATTCGGCAATGCCATTGACTAAGACTGGCCTCCTACTTTCACAAATGTTGCTTCTTGTCTTGTGCTTCATAGATCGCCTCCCATTGGTTGCCGCTTTGCCAGTTGGCATTATTTGTATTTCTCCTCTTTCTGTAGAACTTGGTCAGTGCAGAAGTCTTGCAGAGATCAGTCTGCGGAACAATGAACTAACCTCTTTGCTCAAATCGATCGGTGAATTAACACTCCTCGAACGACTCGGCATAAAGGAGGCGTCCCATTTCTTTACTTCTATCCTCCTTGATAAAATGCCAGACTAATTAAAAAAGACTCTCCCAGATGGTTGGTTGACAAAAGCAAAAGTGCCGCTTTAATTAAAAGTTGGGAAGTTAGACCGCATGGTGAGGCGGAGGGCTCACTTTTTGTAACTTGCGATAAGGATGGTGCGAAGCGGTTGTGAGTTGACGGTTTAGCTAATATCGAGTTTTTCATCAGTAATACTTTCTTGGGTCCATGGAAAGGTGTTCATTACAAAAGGAGATGTTGACTCGAGTAATTTTGTCTACAAATCGAATTGACTCAGTCAACATGTGGAACGGTTTTAGCATTTCAGCATTAATTTGAAAATTTGGATCTAAAAAAGGACTTTTAAACAACTTCTTAAAGCCTCTTGAAGGCTCGCGAATAGGGTGGTAGCTGTGGTCCATGCTACAGAAGGGCTATTTTGAGACGCGGCTCCGGACCATCACTGCACCAGCCAAATTGAGGAGGACAGCAATAATCCACTCAGTATTATGCAAACACTATTCCTTTGGTCTGATACCATTGTCTTTCCTTATAGATACAACCACTTGGAAGCTCTTCCCGCACCCCTAGCCAGATGCTCCCATCTCTCCGAGCTGAATATCGAGAATAACAAAATCTGCCAACTACCTGCAAGTTCACTTCTCCCACAGGTTTAAACCGTAGAAGTTCGTGGTTCGTGCACTGGCTCCAGCTCATGGACATTCCCAATATTTCCCCATGACTACTCATCCTCGGTTCGCTTCAGTCCTTTTGCCAAAACTCGAGCAATCGAAGTGGTCTTCCCTCATTATCTGAGCATTTCACGCAGGGGTTGCTTTATTTTACCTGATCCTTCGGTTTTAAATCTGGAAGTTGTAGGCCGTTGTTTTCCTCAAATCGTCAGCTTACTTATTGGTATTCCTGTCAAAATAACGCCAGAAAGTTGGCTTCTTTGTTAGTGTGTGTTGGAAAGAAATCGCATCAAATATTGGTAACAATACGTGCTTTCCTCTCATACTTCCTCTATTCATCTTTGAAGGTGTCGCAAAGCCTGAGGCTGGGGACTGTCACTACCATTTGTTACTGTGTAGGTGTCCAATCAATGTAAAGCGTTTTTCACCTATTCCCCTTCAATTGCATCCTAGTACAGTGTAGCCACCTTGGAACTTAATTTGCCTACGCCATCTGTAGGTAATTTCGAGGGTATCATATACGGCAGTGATAACATTCGCTTTGTAACATTGGTGCGAAGCTAAAAGTCGAGGAAATGGCAAAGTGTAGATTCTGGTTGCCTACCTTCGTTTGATTTCACTGTCAGGATGCATGCATAGGTTGAGAAGATGTTTTGAGTTTTTGGTTTCCGTCTAAAATTTTCTCGTCTTTATTGTTAATACTGTAGAAACGACTTTAGCTACAGCCTTGTTTGATTGCAGCCCATGACGCCGAATCAAAGATCGGGAGCCTTTATCGAACAGTTCACTGTGCTTTTGTTGATCCTCCTACCGTGCATTTCTGATGTCGCCCATTTGCAGCAGATATACTTCCGCATCCCCCTCTTATTGTGGTTGGGGTCACCGATCATTTATTTATGTGCCAATTGTAGTAGTAGAGGAGTGAATAGTGTCAGACACATCCCAGTGTTGGGTTGGAGGTTCCTTTTTTGATCACAAGCATACGGATGCGAAAGAGGTGTTTGGAATGACCTGAAGACTACTAGCTTGTGTGGCGAACGAATCATCATTCTATTATATCGCAGGCCGAGCCAAAATAGTGGTTGGGGGCTAGCATCGAAAACCTGCCAAGCGAGACTGGATTCATCAGACCAGAAATTCCCCAGCCTTCAGTATGCCCCAGTAATGTATTCGAATTGGGCTCCAACTTATTCCAGAGTTTGGTGCCTGCTCATTTGACCTTAAAGCTACGAAAAATTTGCATTTAAGGGTAGTGGTCGCACACATTCATCGCAGTGTAAATAGGCTCTCGGTTCTGGTATTGACAAATCAGGGATTTAGTAGCCGTTTTTAGTAAATCAAGAGATTGACTGTGGTATGCTTGACTGTATTTTGCATCTTTTGTAACTATCAATTACAGTTCATCTGTGACTGAATAGGTAAACTCTTTTACCTGTTGCATTCTTCCTCCTCCTGCCCTGGAAGAGTCTACCGGTCTAGCCTTTCCTAACTCATAGTGTGTCAAGTTTATGGCCAAGTAAATTGTTACCATGCTCGCAACCTACGACGACTTGGCTCCCAACCTAGTGGCCACTGTTGCTTTTAAATGATCTTAACTGATGTGTTTTGCTTCCCACGTGTTTTTGTCAACCATTCCATCCTTTACCCACAGGCGGGACTTCTGGCTAATCTAAAAAACCCTACCGGCCTCTCGCTCTCCCGCAATCGCTTCACTGTCCTTCCCTCTGGTGGACCACAGCAGTTCGTCACCACCCAGGTGCGTTTACTGTCACTGTCTAAATTCATGCATTCCAATTTATAGCACCTCTGAAATGCTAACAGCATTTCAGTGTACCATTTGTGGGCTGTCAGTCACTTGCGATGATTTCTGGGGAATGTGGAGCACAGTTGAAAAATTATGAGCTCTTGACATTCCCTCTCTTACCCTAAGTACTACCGATTCAATCAACGTTCTGAAGTTGCAGTTTCAGTCAGACTCCTCCTAGCTTCCACTCCTTTCTGCTGTCATTAGCTGGTGCATTTGGTGTCACAATAATGTGACCAAGGCCCTGGTTGAGATTATTTTGAGCCCTCGAATCGGTTATTTTTTGTCAAGTTCATCCACAACTTTCATATCTATTTTCGAGGTATGAGTGAAGCTAGTGGTGCAGCTCCTTGCCCTCACCCTTGTGTTGCAAAGGTCATTTTGTAAAGGTCAATGTAAGCCTGCATCGCAATGATGCACGACTCCTGTTTTGCCTTAAATATCCCCCTTAGTACTTCAGCAATGGGGACCTAATTGGCCTTGAAGTATTTTCTGTTAGTAAATAAATTAGTTCAGGGAAATGCAATTCATTTTGGAAAGGACCTTTGAAATTCGTTTTGCGATCAATGGCTATGCTCTGACCTCTCCATAAGCCATACTCTTTGACAAGATTTTAAAATTTGGACTAGAATTTGAGCTACTGACTCTGTAGACATGCGATTTGAGGTTCCGATGTTGAGATTTTTGTGTGGTTTGCATACTGCTCCGACCGAAACGCCTAGTTGGTTGACATGAGGGCGAAAGCGCCTGAGGCAGTTCAGTTAGTGAATAACACTGAATAGGTCGATTCGGAAAATGTTAAGATTGAGGTTGAAATAAGCTTTTTACAATAACAACATTTTGCTGTAAATGTTGTCCTAACTTAAACAACATCTGACTAAACACGCTGCAGCACCAACCTCTCAAACATTCCCCGTCATTCCCACTTCGTTGCCGCTTTCTCATCGTGAGCTTCTAATGGTGCTTCAGACCCTTGCCCAAGTCAACGTTCTTATTTAAAAATCGGTCAGTCATTCTACGCAAGTTCTCCTTGAAGATCTGCTGAAAGCATTCTTACTGTGGCGCAAATATGCTTGACATTTTAATCTCGTTTCAACGGATCGTAGCGTCCGAGTTTTAAGGAGGAGGAGGACTGGAAGGTCAACATTCAAGGTGACTTAAGGTAGGCCACGGAGCTAGGTGAAAAGGTCCAGCATTCACTAATCAAGGCATCAGGGTTCGTGATGCTTCCTTGTGGAAGCCCCGCCGGTCTTGGATGAATGGCAGGGGCAGTTTGATCAGTTACGGTCGGCATTTCATTCAATATGCAATTTATCCATTTGCCTCTCCTCACAGAAATTCAAAATGGATCATGACCAGATTACCAAGATTCCTTTCGGCGTCTTTTCTTGAGCATCGGATCTTGTTAAGTTGAACATGGAGAGCAATGAACTGGCTGTTCTGTCGCCTGGTAAGCCTATCTACAGCCACTGATGGAATACACGCCTTAGCTTAATTTTATGCTTGACGTTACTGTGCTGTGCTATGCCAAGAACAGACTGCGCAGTAATCACAGTATTTCATATATCACTTAAAATCGCAAAGGTCCCACCCTCGCCCTAGGTTTTTGTTAAGCGAAATCGCAATATTAATAGACAATATTAATAGGCAACCAGTTCATTGTGGGCATTTGTTAGCGGATGCTTGAGGAAGGAATGATACAATGGCGTGGATTGCCTTGCAGATACGAAGACTAGGACGAGTCTAGCAGAACTCAATCTAAGTACAAGTCAGCCAACAAGGTTGCCCTATGGCATCGATCATCTGCTGAACTTGGAGGTGCTCATTCTCAGCGACAACCTGTTGAAGGTGTGTGCTCTATCCACCATCCCATCTCTAGTTACGCCTGCCTCAAGTACACACATCCGACCGCATGCAGGTTTTCTTCTTTTCAGCGGGTAGCTCACTCCATACTGAAATTGGTTAGTAGATGGGTCACATTCGTTCTCAGAAAGTGCGTGAAACTGTTCTTCTTACTAGTTTATTTCATCTTAATTCCTGATTTTTAGACCTTTTGAATTTGGATTTCACTCATTAAAATAAATTAAACAAGATTTTGCTTTTGCTAACAACATGTTATTGAATTGCATGCTAATTATGATCGCAAACAGTAATTAATGGTTCAGTAAAATGCAATCTTTTAGAACTTTTACAATTAGGCAAGGGGAATTTCGAAACTGTAAAACAAGCTAGTTGGTAATAGCAGTTTTTTAAATTTGTTGTTCAGGGAAATGCAATTCATTTTGGGAAGGACCTTCGAAGTACGTTTTGCGATCAATGGCTATGCTCTCACCTCTCCACAAGCCATACTGCTGGGTAAAATTTCAAAATTGCAGTTTATTGACCAAGTTCATACTGGTATCCATTAACTACTTGAACTTGAGCTATCGACTCTGTAGACATGTAATTTGAGGTCCTGATGGTAGAATTTTTGTGTGGTTAGCATGATGCTTCGACCGAAATGTCTAGTTGGTTGACTTGAGGACTATAGTGCTCGGGGCAGTTCACTCATAGTCTATTAAAGCAAATTCAATAAAGTTCACATCCGGTTTCAAGAGAGGTGAAGGCGGATGAAAGGTAGGTGCGTTGGAGTTCTTTTTGTAACATTCTGCGATAGAATCTACATTATGCATAGTTAAGTAGAGACAAATTGAGTAAGATATTTGCCAATTTGACGTACTTTTGAGGTGTGATGTATCTTTGCATGTTGGTTTATTATGCTGTCTGTACTTGCCCATCTTATAAATGGGTAGATAATATTTAATATTTTCAAACCTCATAATGAGGAGTCAAACTAGTGTGAGGATGACACGTGTTTTCTTTGTTTGGTGCTTCACGGGCAATTTGACGGAGTTGCAGCATCTTATACTGCAGTCATATAGGCTCGCAATGCTTCCCCCCTCCCTTGGGTGCGTTATCTTCCTATCATTCAACCGGGGTTCTCCTCATTTTCATCAGTTGTTTTTCCTTACACAGATACCTTCAGAATCTCACCTACTTAACTATTGGTGAAAACAATCTGCTAAGTCTTACGCCTGCAATCGATGGGAATTTGGGTTGATTTGTAACTTATTTATCAAGGCACTGAAACTGAACAAAAGCTAGAAGACTAAATGGCATTTATCAGCAGGGTATAGTCCATTCTTCGGTGGCAGTTATTACTATTTGTGTCCATCTAAAATGCAAAATCCACATCCATGGGTAGTTAGTAGAAGAAAGCACATCCGCCTCGTAGATTTTATCTTGTTTGAGGAAAAGAGAGCAGCGGTGCTACTAAGATTTATGGGAATGGTAAAACAGCAGGGCACTTTTGTTATGCTATTAACAAAGTTCTTTTCTCTAGTGTAAGATTACAGTCCCTCCTTCCAGCTCCCTTTTTTCCTATTCTTTATGAGTTAGGGACCACTTAGTTACATATGCTGGAGTACATTTTAAGTTTTCCCCTCACAATTATCAATCTAGAGAATGATTTTTATTTAGGAGCGATCAGAATGTTGATTGGTGAGTCAACAAAATTATTGGAATTGAAGTTCTTTGGCGGTCCGTGGTGCCTTAAGCCATTGCAGAAGTGAAGGCAGGGCTGAGAGCCTGCGGGCACGGAGAATAAAGGGATTATACAGAGGTGCCTTAGCTCCCTCTGCAAATGTGGTCGCTGGTACTCTGTGAGGTTGGTCTTTGGCATTAGCTATGCAGGTCTTTCTGTAGATTGGGGGGTGGTAAAGTAAAATTCAGATGATGGAAGAGCTGTTGTTTCGTTATTTGTTTCTCGTGGCGTAGATCCTTGAAGGTAGCGTAAGCATGTTCCGAATAGCAACATAAGAATAGTGTCCGTCATGTCCTTGGAGCAGGATGTAGGCAAGAAGCGGCAGTTAAGCTTGAGTAATCTGCCATAAAATTAAACTAAATCAGGTGGTACTTTACATAATCGCCTCCGCCAATTACATATTCAAGTTGACTACAAGCTCAACGCTTTTGACGTTGTGTTGCAGGGAAACTAAGGGGATTGCAGATGCTATGCCTTGATGATTACGTCAACCTTCACGACCTACAGTCGGAGTTGGTATGGAGCTGCTCTCTGCAAACCATATCCACTGCCAACTGTCCATTGTCGAGGATTCCTGTTAATGTGGTCTCCGCTGGACCCTCTCTGTTAATCCAGGTCTCTTTCTTTAAGAAATTTTAAATAAACACTCATTTTTATAATTTCACTTCCATACTAGTCTTCATTTTTTTGTACTAATTCAACTGAACCATTGAGCGTCACTGTGCCAAACAGATGCCTGTTTACCATGTGATTAAATATAATTGGTTAGAGTGGGGTTTCTCCTCACAGTACCTTCTACTACGGAACTATTACGGACAGGTGTGGAAAAACCCTTACCAGTTTTCACTCCCTTCGCCAATCCACTGCTCTATCCCATCGACAAATCAAGGGTCGACATCGTCACTCATCCTCTTTTCCCTCCCATTGCACTGCGCTCACAATTCATGCGCTTCATTTTCTGCCTTCATCGTGTCTATCTATCCTTTGCAGCCGAATTCTCTCCTAATTAGAGCCGTTTATGGAGATTGCGACTTTGCCCATTTTTCTTCACTGAAAATACTCTGCACTGCATTAGAGTGCCTCTTCACCACTTCTGCTTACGTCTTTTTTATATCCCCCTCTCATTGCCTCTGCTAATTTTTGTAGAAATTGTCAGTCCTTGGGTAAATCCATCTGACCTAATCGACCGACGAAATAGACAGGCTTTGATGTACTAGAAAGCCTAGCAACAAATTGCTTCATATTGGTTGTGTCACAGATCGTAGCCGCCATCTCTGTAAATTTTATGATTTGTTGGGAGCTTGGAGCCTGTTTTGACTGGGTTGCTTAACGTCTGAGCGATAGCACGCAAACTATGCAATTTTTGGCACCATTTCGGGTCCCGTCGCACCTGGCGCCGTTAATGACGCTTTTAATTCGTGTGATTGCATCGATCAGGTGGGACAATAAACGTAGTGCGAATACAAGGGTGATAATTACGATGATGTCGGAGGCCTTTGTAATGATCATGTCGACGCAGTCTGTGGCCGAATTCCGTGTACCATTATGCGGCTACGTTTGAAGGGCTAGAGGGCACATGTTTCCGCGACTAGAATATTTGCCAAACTACAGTAGGCCGGAAGGAGAAGGATCTCACTGCGCAACTCTTGAGCCCGACTCACAAGAGCCCGGGCGAGGTCTGTGTGACAAAATCGTGGTCTAATCAATCGCAAATGTGACAAGCAAGGTTGTTGCACGATTTTGAGTTCCATTTGAGCTCAATTTTCGTCACAGTTCCCAAAAAAACCTTTGCTGACAGTACATCGCTTTTCCAGATCTATGATGTGACTTCCGAATTAAATTGAGACAGGGCATCAAACAGTTCGACCAAGTTCATGCCATTTCTTTCACCAGTAACGTCATCTGATGGGCAAAACTCCACATTGGAAGCATTCATTTTGGCAGTTGGGGGAACTTAACAAGGAGTTGCATTCCTCAAGAACCCTCATCTGCGATAAGTGCACGCTGGGTGATCTATGCTGGCGCCACAAGATGTCTCAGTGATGAACGACCGCTTTTATTGGCAGGCATATAGCCTGGGAGATTTTAATCATGCACGAGAAATAAAGCCATCAAGGATTTGACACAATTCTGGGAAACTTATAGCTCCGAGTAATTTGATATGCATTTATACGGGCATTGCTTTGCTGCAATAGTGCTGTCGAATCGTTTTTTTGGACGCTACCCCTGTGGACATTAGATCTTTGACACTAGCCCCTCTAATTAACTTTGATTTCCTACAGCCCCTCTTAGGTAAACCTCCGCGTTCCCATGCTTCCTCTGTGTCGAAACTAAGCTTGTCTTCATTACAAAATGTACAGGAGCTACTGCACTCCTCATGAATCACCCAATCCGGAATACGAGAGCATAAGTGTCTTCGATATATACCTTTACAGAGCAGCTATTGACCCATAGGGTAGGTGGCAGAAGTGGGACAAATTTATGCTCACCCATTAAAGCAAAAGATTGCTGCAGTTATAAAGTTTATGGCATTTCGTCCCTTTCCAGCCTCATTTCCCAAGTCTTTCTTCTATTTCCCATGATGTCATGTAAATAATTAGCGCTTCTTCACTTGCAGGATAGCGGAATGTTGTCAGAGACTATGGAAGGCGGGACGGAATCCTCCCCATCCTGTGCCATCCCATCTCGTCAAAAAGATGCGATATGATACGCGACCTCACAGTTGACCAGTTTCGCGCCCACGTTATGCGACTTGAGGCCTTGTCGAACCTTTTGACCCTAAAGGCCAGGAACAAAGCAATTTTCAAAGCAACTGCTAGTCGATTGCAGAACAGTTGTTTTTAAGCATTATCGGACTTAATGCTCTGTTGTGTCATGCCTTGTCGTGTCGTGCCGTGTCAGTTGGTGCCGTGTCAAGTACATAAATGTATCTCAGCTCTCATTAATATTTGCCTTCAGTCAACAGTCCACCTCATCCGCTTACATCCGCATTGACCTTAATGTCTGCCTTGGGACAAACACGCGGTTTTTGGGTGCCACAAATCGTTTTCGAACAGACCTTTAAACGGATGTAGCATGCGAAACCGTAGCCTATACCACTGTGGACTTGTTAACCGTTGAATACTAATCCCACAATATGCAATGAAAAACCAGACACCTAGAATATGAGGTGATGGATGGATCGTATCGAATTCGTCCTCTCGTTTGCATTCATACTCACAGCTTCTCATATTAATCCTGTTCCAAGCTACAATCTTCGCCGACTAAACCACGCTATCCACATCGGCGCTTGTCTGAAAAACCTTGGACGCTAATTTGTGCATATTTTTGACCTGTCAAATTTACTGCTCATAGGAAAATTGTTGTTATAAGCGCAGCCACTTAGGTGCGAGTAAGGAATGAAATGAGTTTTGCGCAAGCATAGGATCAAACATTAGCAATGAATATCTTGAGGATGAAATCACCTAAAAGTAACATTACATTAACTATACAAAATAATCATTCGCAACTCCAACGACATTGCAGTATTTTACACTACCAAGCCTTAAAGTGTAGCCTAAAAACCTAATGGAATACCGTAGATGGCTTCCATATAGGGAAACAATATTGGAGACTCATCAATTAAATGTAATGCACTTTTATCCTCCAAATTGTCCGTAACGAAGGGGGCTTCTCTCACTAATGGAACACTATTGGATGTTGCGGTTTGTGGATGCAAAGGTCAGCAGCGGCCTGCAGCATTATGCGGCACTTCGCGATATTCAGTGTCTCCACTGAAGTCCAAATCGCACCTGCTGATGCCAGTTAGTGCTTGACATTCGACTAATAATACTTCCTAACAATTCATGCGTTACGCTGCAACGGATTGCTCTGACTACAACCTCTAACAGAAGTGGTGAAAATGGCGCCTGTGATAGGGGACTTGCGGGACCTCGTGTTCTGTAGGGATCTTAGTAACAATTCATGTGGTTCCATTCGTAAAGCACATGGAGAAGGTCGTTACAAATTTGTTCGCGTGGATCCTCTTCCTGCAGTACCATCTCCTGACGCACTCTGCTTTCACGCCAGCATTCTTACGACTCGCACCGGATATGTGAAGTGATCAGCACATTCTTCCTTAAGTTTAGCCCATTTCGCTAACAAGAGGAAGCTACAGGTCCAGTGGACTTGCCAAGGGGAGTAGCGATATCAAACAATCATCTTCCCACTTGTTCGCCAACTCGATTTTAAGCGTGTTAGGCTTGTGCGTGTTTACTGCGCACCCGAAATTGACCAATCCATCATCAACCTCCACTTCCTAGACTAGTGCGCTCTCCTCAACTGTTTATCAACGCCGCATTCGACTAGAAGCTGGCTTCCGCAGCTTCAGCTTGTCTCAAGCCACATCCATCAACCACAAAAATACTCCGCGGTACAAGAAATCAAGAGGTTAGTGGATCAGGCTCTCGAGTGTAAAGAAGGCGAGGGGCAGTACCGATGAGTACAAGCAGTCGTATGCATTCTACAAGTCATTACAAGTCGTAGCAACCCATCAACACGTTTGCCACTTCTGTCGACTAGCTTCGATCACCTCGCTGTCATGGCGTGTCATCCACGTGCAAATCACCTCAGCCCGTCTGCAGACTAAGCCTGTGTCTCCCTTCATTCCTTCAAGCGCCTAGTGTGTGGACACCAACTTGGTTGTTTTACTTAATTAGGCACTGAGGAGGGTTGCTCTGGTAACCAACCAACCGACCAACCAGCCAACCAACCAACCAATCATTAATCGAATAGGTGGAGAGACATGGAGAATCACCAGGCAAATTATTTACTTAATCCCACTTGACAAAGAGGGTAGTGCTGTGCACCCATTCCTCTTTCTCCAACTGCTTCACATACTTCGCAATGGCTATCCGAATACGTAGCCTGACTAAAGTGGGAGGGGTGGGGCAAGTTACAGAGGGTGCAGCCAAATGCAAACTCACCTTCTTTGATAATCTCCTTCAACTTGACACAGTGGTCAGCACTTTTCTGGCCCAGTGTATCTTTATCATTATAAATTCTCCCATTCCTCTAGCCCGTCCTTCTGCATGGCTTTGATAACACGAATTAAGTTTTTCTATCGAGGGCGACGTTTAGATTCGCGTGTTGGAAAGATGGAGGTGGGAATGATGAAGCTGTGCGACTTACCTCTCTAGACGACAAAGGAGGATTAGAGGGCAATGACAGGTGCACTTACTCAGCAGACACGGCGACGACAGCCAGAAGGGCGAGGAGAGCGACAATGACAACTCGCATTTCCTTGATCTGAAAGTGGATGTAATTCGGTCACGGTGGCAAGCCGTGCTGCATTCATGCCCGAATAAGATGCATTGTTTACACGCGCCAAAGTAACTACCGGCGCCTTGGACTGAGCCAGTCCTGACACAGTTGATGTAGACTTACTAACAGACAACTCAAAATACACCCACCCATTGTTAAAACTTGGCTCGACTTCAAGTGTTCTCCCCGCACTCTGTTAACATTCAAGAGACCGATAGATGAAGGCTTGATGCAGTTTTCCTAAACTCGCAACGCAAAAATTGCTCACCTTTGAAGCTTAACACAACAGAGACAAACAAACAAACAACCCTTTTATCAGGAACACAAAGCGCTTGTAACTAATGTGTTGATAGTAAATATTTGTGCAGTAGGAACACAAAGCGCTTGTAACTAATGTGTTGATAGTAAATATTTGTGCAGTCGGGTCCAATCTGGGGTGGAATGGAAGAGTTCACGCAGCCAATTCCCGATGTTCGTGGCCCTCCTTGACTCGCCTGCATTGTTCGCTCCAAGTAAACTCCTCCCAATGACGGGATGGCCTTCCAGACCAACAGTAGTGATGCATCTCGTAGACGCATCGTCCATGCGTGTAGATGACTTGGGCCTTTGTATCTCGACATCGATCTGGCCATGTCAGTTCCAGGGGACACAGGACAATATCTTCCTCCCATTCATCTTGAAGTACACACCAGATCCTTGAATTGGATTCTAATCTGATGTGTGGTGATGAGCTGCCTAGTGAGGACAAAGCGCTATGAATCTCGAAAATCTTCGCGAAATGAGGGGGTGATTATCAATGCGTTAATTTGCCTAGGAAATGCCAATATCTCATGCACAGGTCAATGAGTCAGTCAGGTGGTCTATGTTCCACGGATTCTCAACGCATTGTAGACACACAGCAAGGCATAGCGCCTCATCATTAGGAGTAGATTATTCCTCAATTTGGATGCAGCGCCCCTACCGTTAAGCGCTTCATCACCAAATTTAAGTTCATACAGCCATACACCACATCTGGTGGGTAAGCGCCACCTATTTACAATGCAACACACTCTTGTCAAATGCCTTTCAAGTCCAAATCCAACTAGAACATGGTCTCTGTGGCTTTGGTTTGGTTTTACCTAGTCCCGTGCTGTGGACATGTCAAATCACGTCCATCATCATTGAAGTTCCCCAGCAACACAAGACTTGTAAGGGGCGAGAAAGCACTTGCTTTGAGTGCCATCGCTATCGACTGGGAGGAGTCACACAGCCATGTCTTGGTGTCCAGAGTGCCCGCTATTTTACCTTCACTGGCCTGCCAACTTAACTCCTGTTGACAAACAGATGGTCTTCAAAACTAACGATGCTGCTGTAAAAGTAGGCTCAAATAGCATCAAACAGCAGCAGTTGACCACCCTATCTGAACGAAACAGGAGCTCACTCTGCGATGTGCCTTAGTCAAACGCATTGTGTGTGTGTGTGTGTGAACGATTAAATCCTCGGTATCCTCGCACCTCTTTGGCTGTGCTAGTTCAAGGAAAGAGGATGGAGCTCCATCTCCCATCTCCCTCTCCCCCACCCCTTATATCGAAGTGTGAATGCGGATCCTGTCTGGGCATGGGGCTTCGCACTGTATCTTGAAAATACATTGAAGTGTACACAACAATTGTGTGCAGCAGTGAGTAGGCGTTTGCAAGCACCTTTAAGTGGAGGGACTAGACGCACATGGAGTAAAGGGAACAACACCATCTACTTCCCTTTCATGTGCCGAAATGGCGCTAGCTGCAATGACGTTGACAAGTAATTGACCAATTACGGGGCATCCATGGAGGACACTTGGGTCGAAAAAGCATATGATAAACATAAACCAGTGCTGGTCATATAAGAGACGGTCTCGACTACACTTGTAACTGAACAACCTGTAGAATGCGTGCCTACATTGTGCTTCTCGCTCTCGCTGTTTTCGTAGTGGCGGTTTCGGCCAAGTGCGTGCCCATTTCGAGTGTCCACATAGCCTCATGCGAAACCTACAACATGCTCCAATTAAAGCGTTTTTTTGCCTTTAGGAAAAACAAACCGAAGGACGTTGCAAATGGTACTAAGAAAGGGATAGAATTTGTCCACCAATTCTTCTACGATGACCCAATTGGGCAAAAAATTGCTCAACTCGCAAAGGACTGGAACGAAACAGTGTTGGAGAGTAGGTCTTAGTATTTTCTGTTGGGAAAAATTTTTCTATCTTTTAATCTAGACAAAGTCAGAATTCGGACGTCACTGGTTAATTACTGCAGAGGTCTCAAGAACGAAACTGCCTAACTTGTCAAATTTCATGCGTTCTTCTCTTCAATAATAAATGCTCATTAATAAGAAAGATGCCTTGTGCCAGACCAACGAGGGCCATGGACTGCGAGAGTCATATCCTAGTGCTTTGGGTTATGAGGCGTTGCTAATTTCAATTAAAAGCCGTATTTGTCCTGGAATAGATATGTGATGGTTAGCGAAAATAAGTGGAACACGGCATCTTGAGTCGTTTCAACAGCCGCCAGTGGCTTCACCATTAGGTAAACTGGTTTGTCAACTACGCGAGACACGGTCAGAGGGCTAGTGGGCGTGGTGGAAGAGCCAAAACGTGTAAGATACGCAGGTCCCCTTCTCTTTCGTGAGGCATACTCAGCGCGCATCTTGGTTACTTCTCCCCTGATGACTGTAATGCAGTTGAGATCACCATGCCCCTCCACGTTGAAGGCACTGATGACATTTGATGCCATATCACCGATAAGTTTTAACTGCTCCAATCCCTAGTTTTTGAGGATAGGCAAACTTACTGACGCGGTGTAGTCCCATGGTGGTCCATGCTCTGCACCGTTCGCTGGTCAGTGGAGCATCCACCTAGAAGGCCAACCAATCTCGCCTTCCTTCTCCAGTGCTCAAGATGTGAGTCAATGTTATTTCGAGTTCCCGGTCACCGTGCTACCCAGGCAGGTTTCATCATGCCTAAGAAGCACCACTTCTTGAGGTCTCATTGTGTACCACCAGCCGGTGCAATCAAGAGTGACTTCCGAGTCACCCCTAAAACAGCTCCAGATCTCCAAGTCAGCGAAATAGCTTCAGCCATAATGACTAAAGTGTGTAAGTGGCCAGTAGCCCTAGCGCAACGCAAGTGGAGCTGATAATGGGCTTCTTAAACTACATAGGTCCTAAATTGGTAACATAGTCATGAGTGTGGCGTCCTGAGACGTCCTTGAAGGGTAGGATATGTATTCAGAAAGCAGTATGGCCACCTCAGTCTGTAATTGAATGCGGCAGTCAGAACAAACAAAGAATTACATGGTCTTTCTAACGTCGTCCCCGACGCGCCTTTCAGTACACCTCCCGCATCTGCCACCACAACGTAACATCATCATTGAAGTTCCCCAGCAACACAAGACTTGTAAGGGGCGAGAAAGCACTTGCTTTGAGTGCCATCGCTATCGACTGGGAGGAGTCANACACACTCTTGTCAAATGCCTTTCAAGTCCAAATCCAACTAGAACATGGTCTCTGTGGCTTTGGTTTGGTTTTACCTAGTCCCGTGCTGTGGACATGTCAAATCACGTCCATCATCATTGAAGTTCCCCAGCAACACAAGACTTGTAAGGGGCGAGAAAGCACTTGCTTTGAGTGCCATCGCTATCGACTGGGAGGAGTCACACAGCCATGTCTTGGTGTCCAGAGTGCCCGCTATTTTACCTTCACTGGCCTGCCAACTTAACTCCTGTTGACAAACAGATGGTCTTCAAAACTAACGATGCTGCTGTAAAAGTAGGCTCAAATAGCATCAAACAGCAGCAGTTGACCACCCTATCTGAACGAAACAGGAGCTCACTCTGCGATGTGCCTTAGTCAAACGCATTGTGTGTGTGTGTGTGTGAACGATTAAATCCTCGGTATCCTCGCACCTCTTTGGCTGTGCTAGTTCAAGGAAAGAGGATGGAGCTCCATCTCCCATCTCCCTCTCCCCCACCCCTTATATCGAAGTGTGAATGCGGATCCTGTCTGGGCATGGGGCTTCGCACTGTATCTTGAAAATACATTGAAGTGTACACAACAATTGTGTGCAGCAGTGAGTAGGCGTTTGCAAGCACCTTTAAGTGGAGGGACTAGACGCACATGGAGTAAAGGGAACAACACCATCTACTTCCCTTTCATGTGCCGAAATGGCGCTAGCTGCAATGACGTTGACAAGTAATTGACCAATTACGGGGCATCCATGGAGGACACTTGGGTCGAAAAAGCATATGATAAACATAAACCAGTGCTGGTCATATAAGAGACGGTCTCGACTACACTTGTAACTGAACAACCTGTAGAATGCGTGCCTACATTGTGCTTCTCGCTCTCGCTGTTTTCGTAGTGGCGGTTTCGGCCAAGTGCGTGCCCATTTCGAGTGTCCACATAGCCTCATGCGAAACCTACAACATGCTCCAATTAAAGCGTTTTTTTGCCTTTAGGAAAAACAAACCGAAGGACGTTGCAAATGGTACTAAGAAAGGGATAGAATTTGTCCACCAATTCTTCTACGATGACCCAATTGGGCAAAAAATTGCTCAACTCGCAAAGGACTGGAACGAAACAGTGTTGGAGAGTAGGTCTTAGTATTTTCTGTTGGGAAAAATTTTTCTATCTTTTAATCTAGACAAAGTCAGAATTCGGACGTCACTGGTTAATTACTGCAGAGGTCTCAAGAACGAAACTGCCTAACTTGTCAAATTTCATGCGTTCTTCTCTTCAATAATAAATGCTCATTAATAAGAAAGATGCCTTGTGCCAGACCAACGAGGGCCATGGACTGCGAGAGTCATATCCTAGTGCTTTGGGTTATGAGGCGTTGCTAATTTCAATTAAAAGCCGTATTTGTCCTGGAATAGATATGTGATGGTTAGCGAAAATAAGTGGAACACGGCATCTTGAGTCGTTTCAACAGCCGCCAGTGGCTTCACCATTAGGTAAACTGGTTTGTCAACTACGCGAGACACGGTCAGAGGGCTAGTGGGCGTGGTGGAAGAGCCAAAACGTGTAAGATACGCAGGTCCCCTTCTCTTTCGTGAGGCATACTCAGCGCGCATCTTGGTTACTTCTCCCCTGATGACTGTAATGCAGTTGAGATCACCATGCCCCTCCACGTTGAAGGCACTGATGACATTTGATGCCATATCACCGATAAGTTTTAACTGCTCCAATCCCTAGTTTTTGAGGATAGGCAAACTTACTGACGCGGTGTAGTCCCATGGTGGTCCATGCTCTGCACCGTTCGCTGGTCAGTGGAGCATCCACCTAGAAGGCCAACCAATCTCGCCTTCCTTCTCCAGTGCTCAAGATGTGAGTCAATGTTATTTCGAGTTCCCGGTCACCGTGCTACCCAGGCAGGTTTCATCATGCCTAAGAAGCACCACTTCTTGAGGTCTCATTGTGTACCACCAGCCGGTGCAATCAAGAGTGACTTCCGAGTCACCCCTAAAACAGCTCCAGATCTCCAAGTCAGCGAAATAGCTTCAGCCATAATGACTAAAGTGTGTAAGTGGCCAGTAGCCCTAGCGCAACGCAAGTGGAGCTGATAATGGGCTTCTTAAACTACATAGGTCCTAAATTGGTAACATAGTCATGAGTGTGGCGTCCTGAGACGTCCTTGAAGGGTAGGATATGTATTCAGAAAGCAGTATGGCCACCTCAGTCTGTAATTGAATGCGGCAGTCAGAACAAACAAAGAATTACATGGTCTTTCTAACGTCGTCCCCGACGCGCCTTTCAGTACACCTCCCGCATCTGCCACCACAACGTAATCGGTACTGGGGAGACACCCACAAGCTAACTGTGCCTGTCATCAAAATTCGTGGGCAAATGAGGAGATGCGTGACACCTCTTAATGCATCTAAGGGGGCAGTGAACGAAGTTTGTTTTACCGAGCCACATATTTATTTGATGTTGACCCTTTCGGACGAACTATTCCAAAATGTGGGTCCTTGGTGAAGCTATATTTCCACTAATGAGAAAGAAACCATGGTGTTTTGTGCGATTTAGTTAAAATGACCTCAGGTAATTATTCATGATATTTATTCGATCGAAAGGATGGATTTGTGTGTACATCTTAAAGTGAGGTCCATCACAATCACTTATCTACTTAGCGGTTAACCTGTAAGAGTAACACTTGCACATATTGGCTCTGCTTTCTTGTCACGAAGTGAAGCACAACTGCTCGACAAACCCCGACACTGTGGGTGAAATAATTGTTTGGAAATGTATAACAATACCTTGCGTGCATCAGAAGATCACTTGATCCGTGAACAGAAGACTAACACAGTTAATTTTACAGATTTGCATATTAGTCAAACATTGTAGATCTTTCTGATGTCCATAGGAGCCAGAAGGCTAAGGAATAAAATGTAATCACGATGCACAAATGGTCTGGGAGGCTAATGGCATGGTTCGGAGGTAATGCTGCTAAAGCAAGAAGCAAGGTAAAATGGTGTAACCCTTGTGTTTACTTGACCAAAATGAAGAATTATACAAACTGGCGAGGCGTCACACAGCCCCTTATGTTTTGAGTGCTGGTCTAAGTTGGAAGCTGAGCAGGGGATCGGGGTTTCACGACCCGTCAGATGATTGGACGAGCGCTAGCCAATCAGCAGAGGGAGTCAAGTGGTTACCAGCATCAAATAACTCAGGGGTTCCTCCTCACAGCGGTTTTCCATTCAGCACTGCAGACTAGCAGCCGGTCTGCAGTCTAGATGTATATTTTTATAAGACACCTTTTGTGCTCTTAGGTGTTGTTATCTAAGGAGGGAGAGAGAGAGGGAGTGAAAGGGGTCAGGGGGGTTTAAGGTCGTGGCACACACAATAGGATTGATGGTGAAAGTATCAAGGTGAAATCATTTTCTGTTGTTTACTTGAAGCTTTTACGTAACAAGCCAGGTTGTGTCGGTCCTTCGTTGTGCAACTTCAAGTGTTTTGACACGTCGATGGGGTAGGATTGAACACAAATTATTCTTCCTCCATTTTACACAGGATGCCTCCATGCGATGCTATCATGCACTTCTTCATCGAACATGATGACTCCAACAACAAAATAACAAATTTTGTTAGCCTTATTGTTCCTCAGGTTGTTTGTTTAACTAGCAGCACACATAATCGCCGATGCTTAAGTCTTCCCTTGACCTCCTATTTGAACAAACCGCTCCTCCTTTTGAAAGCCAAAGCCTGTGATTTTAATCAACAAACGATCGGTAAATAATTTGGCGACTACGAATCCCTTTGAAGTATGCGGAGCCTTTCAGGACTAATCGCATAATGCTCTGTCAAGTTTGCTCCTTGNGACTACGAATCCCTTTGAAGTATGCGGAGCCTTTCAGGACAACCTCCTATTTGAACAAACCGCTCCTCCTTTTGAAAGCCAAAGCCTGTGATTTTAATCAACAAACGATCGGTAAATAATTTGGCGACTACGAATCCCTTTGAAGTATGCGGAGCCTTTCAGGACTAATCGCATAATGCTCTGTCAAGTTTGCTCCTTGGATAATTTATAACAGAATAACTGGTACTGATGTCCCTAACATTGCAAACTACCCGTAAAACATGTGAAAAGTTCGTTACAGTGCTGCCAAGGTTGATGCTGCCAAGGAAGTGAAGAGGTGTTAGGGAAGAATAGGCTCAAGATTCATTAAATGGCGTTGCCTTTGGAAAAGTGCTCTTACGACTTGAAGAAAATCTAGATCAGTTGGAAGTGTCTAGAGGGCGCACGAAAATTTGGCGACTGAGATGTTGGATTCAAAGGTGATGGCTGATGCAGGAGGTTGGCCAAGAGCAGCATTCGAATTGCCATGAGGGGTCACGCTTCTCCTCAGTTGCCCTCGAATTTCGATAACAGGCCATCTACGGTATTCCATTAGGTTTTTAGGCTACACTTTAAGGCTTGGTAGTGTGCTTAGATCGGCTACTAGTGGTCTTTGTCCTTGTTAGGACGGACGTGTTAACTATAGGGTTGAATGAAGGTTGGCGGAGCAGAGATGAGCATTCGTCTTGACCCCAGCGAATGGGCGAGTGTTGGGCATACTTAAATGCATCAGTAGCATAACTGTGGCTTGACCAGAGTTATCTGCCTTCATTGTGACTGGATAATTCATAACAGCAATAAATGCTACACGGTGGTAGTGACCACACTAATGTGTTCCTCCGGCATTTAAATGCTCGATAATCATGGTTCGATGACAGCGGTTCGGAATTCGGAACCGTCGATCAGGTCAAGAAATCCTTGTATTAGGTAAATGTATTCCGCAATTGCATTCTTGAAAATTCACATGGAAATGAATAAAATTCCTAACGAGTAAATTAAAAGGACTTAAAACATTGCATTTGATCCATGGCCTTGTAATTGCTGTTTTCTAATGCAATGTCTCCTCTCTTTACCATCTGCTGTATGGCTTCGCCCTTTCTGTATAATCGCTGTCCGGAAGACTAGATTTAAACTGGTCCAATGATGTGTAGAGAGTAACACCGCTTTGGGTGCTTGTTATGCTCAAATACTCTGCACTTAAATGTTTTTAGGGATATCACACCGAATTCCAGACATGGCTTCAGATGGGGAGCCTAAGTAAATCGTGTCTTCATGCAAAAGAAATTAACGAAATTTAATAACAGTAAAATAGGAATTACAGTCAGCATACACGAGTTGGCACAGGTTGGGAGAGCTCATATGAAAGATGCTACTTTCTTTAATTCCATGAACTGCAAAAATGAATCGCACCAGCTTTTACCCCATTGTGAGCCACATCAGTTTTTCCACCATTTCCGCATTGGAACAAGTTCAGGACACATTTTTAAATGGAGCTCATAACTTGTTGACCACTCAGCTGCAATAAAGAGGAACAGACAGAGAGATGAAGTGGAATCACACGTGGGCTACAATTATGGCAACACAGTCTGCCGAAGGTGAGGAATGCAATAGTGGTACAACTGTCTTTGACGAGTTCTTTCTCCACCTTCACAACTCTTGGAGGTCATCTTCTCTGTCCACAACAAGTTCCATTGCTAGGCAGAGCTGAAGGGTGTCAATAATAGCTTTCCAACATCGGTTGCCGAGGCTGATGATGAGTAATAAAAGGGCATGCTCAGTGCATTCAGCTACGATATGATGCAGATCAGCAATCGTAGCCCATAATCGACAATGAAGCAGTGCCTTCCAACCACTGAATTAGGGCAGGAAATAGCTTGCTGCAATCCAAGCAATGCTGAGTGGCATCATCCACTTCCCTTCTCATCAAATGTGTGCTTTGTCTAGCTGGAGGCGAATCATTCCTGAGTCACCTTGCCTTGGAAGGAATTTCATTTTTACACAAGTGGGTATAGGGTAGCTGTAAATGCACAAACGTCGCAGGCAGAATCACGCAACGATTTCAAATCGAAAGAGACAAAACTGTTGGTTGTTCAAATGCCTGTGTGTGTTCAACGAGACTAATTAGAGACTGACCAAAAGGGAGATTTGACTGCAGGCTTGCCAACAAACACATTTTGGTGCTTACTTATGCCCTTCCAATTAGTGCTCGGATAGAGTGTTGAATTGGTGCTGTATTGGAGGGAATTGGTCCACGTGTTGGTAAGGGCCTACGTGGGTGCTAAGTTGGGCGACCCTGCCCCAGAGCCATGGCGCAGTACCTCAAGTCCTTCCATATGCCGTCAGTGCCTCTTCTCCTCCCCTCCTCCTCCTTCTCTAATATCCTCCATTTCTTGCTCTTCAGGAAGGTCTCAAAGCGCTGCGTTGGTGCTTAGTGATAACATACTCCCGGATCTCATGGGAACGGACCCAGATACACCCACAAATTACTATCAATAGTGGAATCATGAGCTCCACCGCATCTTCCCGAACGGGGTCACAGATGGCTAAGCATACTCCAACTCACCCCAAATCACTCGGCTACACGCCACGAAAATGACTCAAGTGAGGGTAAGTGGGGATTGGTGGACGACTACTCCACCATAAAAGCTAGCCTCTACAGCGTGATGTGAAATAGGTGGGGAAAAGCCTGCAAATAACTCCATAAATGACCCAGAGACTGCAAAACAACAATCAAAATCTATACCTATGCTAGAGTCCGATCTCATGAGAAAGGCTTGTGTATTTAATGCGATACTTTTAACCAGATTATACTAATAGCTTTACTCTCGTTACGATGTAGCATAATGTTTCCTAGGGAGGTGACTGGCTTGCATTGATGGTAGCTGTTAAATTACGTAACATAATTTGAAAGCCCTTAGCAATATGTAGTTAGTCCCTGTCAACATAAGTAGTAGGTGTATTCCCTCACCCAGCCGCCTTCAACAAGGGAACATGATATATTGAGCTCATTGACAGGCCCTCTATTTCTCCCTCTTTACCCCCCTTCCTCCCCTCTCATGCGTTCACTAATTGTTATTTTCATTCTTTATCCACTTCTCCTATTGCTCTCTTCTACTCAAGTTAGGATGCTGTTTCACCTCACAATTGTCGCATTTCATCTCTCCGTCCCACATATGTGACATGCACACATTTCTTACCAATTCATTAGTTACCTCTACAACACTACCACTGCCACTCTTCCTTTGTCCTACACACACACTCACATGCGCCACAGCCAATTCGTCTCCGTTCCATCCAACATCGCTCTTAATGCATCTTCGCCACCACCAAGGAGACACCGATTATCTGAGTGAGTGGGTAAGTGAGTGATTGAAGCCTGAAGCACCCGCCATGTTTATAACGATAGCAGTTGCTTTGCCTCGCACGTGCAACGCGACAGCGATTGAGCAGCTGACATTTTGAATGGTGAAACAATTGATGCAATTAATTGCTAAGGTCACTCTCCCAAGCTCAGTGTCATGAGCATGGCTGTTCGCTTGACGCCATCCACTGCTTCCTTCTTGCTGGCCTACCTTCTGCTCGTCCTTAATGCACGCTTCTCCGGCTTTCGTTGGCACCCTTCCTTTGTTGCCTGGACAGTGGTCGATATNATCTTCGCCACCACCAAGGAGACACCGATTATCTGAGTGAGTGGGTAAGTGAGTGATTGAAGCCTGAAGCACCCGCCATGTTTATAACGATAGCAGTTGCTTTGCCTCGCACGTGCAACGCGACAGCGATTGAGCAGCTGACATTTTGAATGGTGAAACAATTGATGCAATTAATTGCTAAGGTCACTCTCCCAAGCTCAGTGTCATGAGCATGGCTGTTCGCTTGACGCCATCCACTGCTTCCTTCTTGCTGGCCTACCTTCTGCTCGTCCTTAATGCACGCTTCTCCGGCTTTCGTTGGCACCCTTCCTTTGTTGCCTGGACAGTGGTCGATATTGTGGGCATCGTGTTGCGGAGAGGTAGGTGCTCGCCTCCACACTCACCTCTACTAACGCCAATCGCTTGCAGGTGGCCACAGAAAGAGAGCAGTCTGCCACAAGGCAGTGCAGCGGGCCGATCATGTGGAGGGGGAAGAGGAAGTATGAGTATGAGTATGAGGATGAGGATAAGAAGTCGAGAGGAGCATCTGGTGTGAAGTTCATGCGATTGCAATAGATAGTCAATTTTTACGCATTGCTTAAAACTCGTCCATTGCGCTGGATGGGAATGGAAGAAGGCACTAGTGCAGGCACTAGCTATGCAATAACTACACTCGCGGTTGAGTGTGAATGGGGATGGAGGAGAAGGATGAAGAGGGGGAGGTGTGAATGAATCGAAGGAAGCTAGCGTATAGAAGAGGAGGCAGAGGGGGGCAAAGGGTCGTTCGAAGAAGAGGGCACGGAAGGAGGAGCGGGAGTAGAAGCTGAAGGAGGGGAAGGAGCAAATGGAGAAGGCGGTGAAGAAAACGAAGTCGCGCCAAGTGATCAGTGGCACCCACTTTGACGGCCACCCAACGAAGATGCGTGGCAGGTGGTGACGACTCCTCACCAACTTGCGTGGCGGTTGTGCTTGGCGCCGACCTCAACCAAGTCACCAGCACCGATTCAGCAACTTCATCAGATTTTGATGGAGAAGGCAACGCTTGCCACACCCACCACATCGTTGCAAGCCAAGTTGGTAAGTGATCTTCTGATGCACACAAAGTATTGTTATACCTTTCCGAACAATTATTTCACCCATAGTGTCGGGGTTTGTCGAGCAGTTGTGCTTCACTTCGTGGCAAGAAAGGAGAGCCAACGTGTGCATGGGTCAGAAGTGAATAACTGATTAATGAAGCGTACTCACTTTGAGACGTACACACAAATGCATCCCTACAATCGAATAAATTTCANGTAATTCATTTGGTTACTATTAAGGGTTGACCGCTAAGTAGCCAAGTGATTGTGATGGACCTCACTTTGAGACGTACACACAAATGCATCCCTACAATCGAATAAATTTCATGAATAACTACTTGAGGTCATGTTGCCTGGATCGCGCAAAACACCATAGTTTCTCATTAATGAAAATACAACTTTACCAAGGACCCACATTTTGGAATAGTTCACCTAAAAGTATCNTTGCCTGGATCGCGCAAAACACCATAGTTTCTCATTAATGAAAATACAACTTTACCAAGGACCCACATTTTGGAATAGTTCACCTAAAAGTATCAGCATAAAGTAAATATGTAGCTTGATGAAACAAACTTCGCTTACTGCCTCTTTAAATGCATGAAGAATATCTGAAATCAAGACACAACAACATGAATTGTAGGGCATTAAAATGGATGCAATGCCTTTAATAAAACAAGTTCGGGCATTTGTGGTGTTGAACTCGCGTCTCCTTTCCCATCTGCTTCATTGACCAATGCGATGGCCTGCATTGAGGTAGCATAAATGATTGTCGACGGTGGATGAACCAGTGGGACGATTATTTGTGGTACGGTTTCATCATGGCTAAGAATGCTATCACCACCATAGGTTAAAAACACTTAAATCCACACTTTTCTCTTTCAGAAGCTGTAGCAAGACATTATCCTTGACTCACTACAGCCTCATCGAGTTACCTCGAACTTAATCCCTACAGAAATGCGGTCCCTCAATTTCATCCAACATGAGAGCCATTTCCATTGCCCAAAATTATTTTCACCTTCCTTGCACCCCTGTTAATCCAATTTTTTGAAATCAAACTCGGCTTCAAAAGGATGAAAAAGCTTGCATGGTGGGTACATCCGCACTCTCGTACTCATTGCCTTCATTCTTATCTTGCTCCTCGTCTCGTGCCCTATTCTTCGAGCAACCCTTTGCCTCCATCTGCCTCCTCTTCTTCGAGCTAACTTCCTTCGCGACATTCACACCTCCTCCTTCCATTCATTTGCACCCATCCGGAGGTGTAATTATTGCATATTTAGTGCCTGCACTAGTGGCTTCTTCCATTTACATCGAGCGCAATGAGCCAGCTTCTATGCAGAATTATTTTAATCTCATCAATCATCCAAGGAATCTGAGGATTCAGAGAAATCGATCCTTTTGTTTATTCCTTTTGCCCCGTCGCACCCTTCCAAATAGTGTTACAGATGGATGGGGCATGACCCCACTCACCATAAATCACAAGCAAGTGTAAGCGGGGATTGCTGGACCACTACTCCACCATGAAAGCTAGCCTCTACAGCGTGATGTGAGATTGGTGGAGAAACGCCTGCAAATCACTTCATAAATGACCCAAAGACCGCAAAACAGCAATTGAATGCTATACCTGTGTTGGAACCCATTCTCATGGGAAAGACCTGTGTGCTCAAAGCGATATCCTCAACCAGAGGAAGGATTTTCGTCCTGAGTCAGTATAGCACTAACTTGACTGCCGTTACAAGGCAGCATAATGTCGCTCCGGGGAGTGACTCACCTGGAAACCTTCGTGAGAGGCAATTGAGGAGCGCAATTGCATTGAGCGTGCCCAAAGTTGTCCCACCTCGTCTCAGTTCGACTCCTAATGGAATTGATGGTGGCAGTAAAATTGCGCAGATCAGTTAGAACAGTCTTGCAAAAAATCGTTAAGCCCTCGCAACAAAAGCAGTAGCTGTGTTCTCTCACCCAGCTGCCTTCAACAAGAGGACATGACAGATGGAGCTCAGTGACAGGCATTTGATAATTGTTATCAACCCTTTTATCCGCTTCACCTGCTGCTCTCTTCTACTCAAGTTAGGATGTTGTTTCACCTCACAATTGTCGCATTTCATTTCTCCGTTCCACATAGGTAAAATGCACACACATTTGTTGCAAATTCACCAATTACCCTTTACATCCCCAGCAGTGCCACTCTTCTTTTGCCCCTACACGTACACTCACATGCATTGCAGCCAATTTGTCTCCGTTCCATCCAACATCCCTCCTAATTCAGCTACGTCACCACCAAAAAGATATCGATGATGTGAGTCAGTGAGTGATTGAAAACTAAATTACCCGCCACGGTTGTAACGGTAGCAGTTGCTTCGCCTTGCACGTGCACCGCGACAGTGATTGCACAGCTGACATTTTGAATGGTGAGACACCTAGAAAAAGCACACATTTGAGAAAAGGGAAGTGGATGATGCCACTCAATATTGCTTGGATTGAAGCATGGTATTTCCTGCCCTAATTCAATAGTTGTAAAGCACTGCTTCGTTGTCGATTATGGATTATGATTGCTGATCTGGATCATATCGTGGCTGAATGCACAGGGCATGCCCTCTTATTACCCATCACCAGCCTCGGCAACCGATGTTGAAAAGCTATTATTGACACTTTTCTGCTCTAAAAAAACAATGGGACTTGTTGTGGACAGTGAAGGCGTACCTCCAAGAGTTATGAGGATGGAGAAAGAACTCGTCGAAGACAACTGTACCACTATTGCATTCCTCGCCTTCGGCAGACCGTGCTGCCCAAATTGTAGCCCACGTGTGGTTCCACCTCATCTCTCTACCTGTTCTTCTCTATTGCAGCTGAATGGTCAAGAAGGTATGAGCTCCATTTGGAAATGCGTCCTGAACTTGTTCCAATACGGGAATGATGGGAAAATCACCTAAACCACAGATTGAAGATCTCCAGAAAGGGTCAACTGCAAGGCTGCGATTTCGCCCCCTACATCATTACCTCTACGATTGCATAGCCTTGCTTATCTCCTTGAATTCTCCTTTCAATGTCCCACTAAGCCCACGGTGATGAATCCTAATTGTTATCATTCCTCAACAGTTGAGAGCTAGCAGATTGGACGAGTAAGCATGAACAGTGGGTAATTTGTAGAGTAAGCATGAACAGTGGGTAATTTGTTTGCCATCTCTACTCTGAACAAAAATGGGGTAGCGATGCAAAACGTCAATGTATTGTGGCCCCTGAGTAGAGAGTGTGTGTTGCCTTAACCGAATGCTAGAATGCTAGGCAAATTCAATGTGACTCACAATGTGGTAAATGCTGGTGGATTAAAGAAGGTAGCAGCTCTCACACGACCTCTGGTAAATTTGGATTAAAGAAGGTAGCAGCTCTCACACGACCTCTGCTAAATTGTACCAACTCGTGTATGCTGACTGTAATTCCTATTTACTTTTATCAAGGTTCGTTAGTTTTTTTTCCATTAAGTCATTATTTACTAAGACTTTTCAACTCCAAAGACATCTCTGTAATTCGGTGTTATATCGCTTAAAACTTTTAAGTACAGATGATTTAAGTTTAGCAGCCACGTATAGCTGTGTTGCTCTCTACACAACATTGGAGAGTTCATTAAAAAACAGCGGTCAAAGGACCTTAGATTAAAGGAAATCTAACAAATTACATTAGTTTACTTAAAACAAATTCATTTCCGCGTGTATTTTCGGGAATGTAATTGCAGAATACATTCAATTCATACACGGAATGCTTGACCCGATCGACGGTTCTGAAATCCACACCACTGTCATTGAACAATGTTTATCGGGCAT
Organism: Taenia saginata; assembly: GCA_001693075.2. Lineage (NCBI taxonomy): Eukaryota > Metazoa > Platyhelminthes > Cestoda > Cyclophyllidea > Taeniidae > Taenia > Taenia saginata. The sequence goes on from LWMK02000155.1 coordinate 124,109, forward strand.
TTAAATGCTAAAGGAACACATTCGTATGGCCACTACCACCATGTAGCATTTTTACTGTCATGGATTATCCAATCCCATTGAAGGCGGGTAGCTCTGCTCAAGTTACTCTTATGCTACTGATGCATTTAAGTAGGCCCAACACTCGCCCATTCGCTGAGGTCACAATGAACGCTCATCTCTACTAGCTCAACTTCATTCAAACCAATAGTTAACATGTGCGTCCTCACAAAAACAAAGCGCACTAATAGCCGATCTAAGCACACTATCAAGCTTTAAAATGTAGCCTATAAACCTCATGGAATAACGTAGATGTCTTCCATGCAGGGAAACAAAAAAAATGGAAACTCATCAATTAAATGTAATGCACAGTTATCTTCCAACTTGTCTGTAAAGGAGGGTTTTTCTTACTACTGGACCACTATTGGATGTTGCGGTGTATGGACGCAAAGATCAGCAGCGGCCTGCAGTATTATGTGGCACAACTCGATATTCGGCGTCTCCACTGAAGTCCAAATCACACCTCTTCATGCCAGTCATTGCTTGACTTTCCATTAATAGGCGTTTTCACCACATTCATGCGTTACGTTGCAACGGATTGCACTGGCTGCAATCTCTAACAGAAGTGGTGTAAATGGCGCCTCTCATAGGGGACTCGCACCAACTCGTGTTCTGCAGCGACCTTATTAACTATTCATGTGGCTCCATTCTAAAAATCACATGGAGAATGTCGTCAGCGATGTGACCACACAATATTTACTCCGCTTCTGTGCTTGCTGGATAGGACCCAGCCACACGCAGAGCTTCACACCAGTGGAGTGAAAACAGAGAGGCGCAAAGGAATGAAGGCACTCTGCTTTCCCACCAGCGTTCTTACCACCTGCACCAGATATGTGAAGTGACCAGCACATTTTTCCTTAAGTTCAGATCATTTCTCTAACAAGAGGAAACTACAGCTATAGTGGACTTGCCAAGGGGAATAGCGACATCAAACAAGCATCTTCTCACTCGTTCGCCAACTCGATTTTGGGCGTGGTAGGCTTGTGCATGTTTACTGCGCACCCAAAATTGATTAATCCATCATCAACCTCCACTTCCTAGACTAGTGCGCTCTCTTCAACTGTTTGTCAACGCCACATTCGACTAGAAGCTGGCTTCTGCAGGTTCAGCTTGTCTCAAGTCACATTTATCAACTTCAAAGATTCTCCGTGATACAAGAAATGAAAAGGTTAGGGGACCAGTTCCTCGAGTGTAATGAACGCGAGGGGCAGTACCTGTGAGTGCAAGCAGTCGTATGCATTCTACAAGTTATTACAAGTCGTAGCGACCCATCAGCACGTGCTGTAACAAAACTCACACGAATTTGATGGTTCCATAACTTGTTAATTTGCTTTGCCACTTGGGTCGCCTAGCTTCGATCAACTTGCTGGCATGGCGTGTCATCCAGGTGCAGATCACTTCAGTCCCTCTGCATACTAGGCCTGTGTCTCCCTTCATTCCTTCAAGTGCTTTGTGTGTAGACATCAACTTGATTGTTTTACTCAAATAAGCACTGAGGAGGGTTGCCCTGATAACCAACCAACCAACCAACCAAACAACCAACCAACTAACCAACCAACCAATCATTAATTGAATAGGTGGAGAGACATTGACAAAGAGGGTAGTGCTGTGGACTCATTCCTCTTTCTTTAACTGCTTCACATATTATGCAATGGCTTTCTGAATACGTAGCCTGACTAAAAGGGGGGGAAAGGGCAAGTTACAGAGGGATGTAGCCAAATACAAACTCACCTTATTTGATAATCTCCTTCAACTTCACATAGTGGTCAGCGATTTTTGGTCCAGTGGATCCTTATCATAGAAATTCTCCCATTCCTCTAGCCCATCCTTCTGCATGGCTTTGATAACACGAATTAAGTTTTTCTATCGAGGGCGACGTTTAGATTCGCGTGTTGGAAAGATGGAGGTGGAAATAATGAAGCTATGCGACTTACCTCTCTAGACGACGAAAGAGGGGGGGCGGTTGGAGCAATGACAGGTACACTTGCTCAGCAGACACGGCGACGACAGCCAGAAGGGCGAGGAGAGCGACAATGACAACTCGCAATTCGTTGATCTGAATGTGGATGTAATTGGGTCACGGTGGCAAGCGGTGCTGCATTCGTGCCCAAAACCTTACGATGCATTGTTTACATGCGCCAAAGTAAATACCGGCACCTTAGACTGAGTCAGGCCTGACACAGTTGATGTGGACTTATGAACGGGCAACCTAAAATAAACTCGCCCATAGTTAAAGCTGGGCTTGACTTCAAGTATTCTCTCCGCACCCTGTTAACATTTAAGAGACCGATAGATGAAGGCTTGATGCAGTTTTCCTAAACTCGCAACGCAAAAATTGCTCACCTTTGAAGCTTAGCACAACAGAGACAAACAAACAACCCTTTTATCAGGAACACAAAGCGATTGCAACTAGTGTGTTGGTGGTGAATATTTGTGCAGTCGGGTCCAATCTGGGGTGGAATGGAAGAGTTCACGCAGCCAATTCCCGATGTTCGTGGCCCTCCTTGATTTACCTGCATTGTTCGCTCCAAGTTAACCCCTCTTAACGACGAGATGGTCTTCCAGACCAACAGTAATGATGCATCTCATAGACTTTGATGGAGGCATGCAATAGTGGTCTGCGCCCATTTCAAACGAACCAAAAGCCTTGATTCGAGTGGTGCCTTAGCCAAACGCATCGTGCGTATGTGTAGATGACTTAGGCCTTGGTACCTCTACATCTATCTGGCCCTGTCAGTTCCAGGGGACACAGGAGATAGGGTGGAGCAATATCTTCCTCCCATTCATCTTGAAGTACGGCACCAGATCTTAGTGAGCTGCCTAGTGAAAATAAAGCGCTATGTGTCTCGAAAATCTTTGCATAGTGAGTGGGTGATTGTAAATGTGTTCTTTGCCTAGGGAATGCCAATTTCTTGTTCACAGGTCAATTGGTCAGTCAGGTTTTCTACGTTCCACTTATTCTCATCGCATTGTAGACACAGAGGAATGCATAGCGCCTCATCATTAGGAGTAGATTATTCATCATTTGGGATGCAGTGCCCCTACCGTTAAGCCTTCCATCACCAAACTCGAGTTCATACAGCCATACGCTACATCTGATGGGCAAGCGCCACCTATTTACAATGCATTATACTCTTGCCAAATGCCTTTCAAGTCCAAATCCAACTAGAACATGGCCTCTGTGGCTTCGTAAGTGGTTTCAGCTAGTCCCATGATACAGACATGCCAAATCACGTCTACCATCATTGAAGTGCCTTAGCAACACGGAGTTCAGATATTCCATCGCTTTTGATCGCAGCCGCCCTTTATTTATAGGATGCCGATGGACACTTGGCATTGCCATCATCAAAATACTTGTGATCCAATCCTTGTATACACCGCTGTCTACGATTAAGCGGGGTTTCGTGCACCTCATTTTTATGGCCAAACAGGGCCATGGGTTGCCACCGCAAAATCAATTGCCCTGATGAAAATGGTGACAGTGGCGGTGATAGATTAGCCTGCCTCATATCATTGGATTAATGTGTTGACGTCTTAAGCTGCATTGTTTATCACCAAGGGCTATAGGTCCGATTGAATAGGGACGCGCTTGTGGATCACTGCAATCGTAGTTGTGTAAACAACTTATCCTCTGTCCGTCGATTGTGTGAGCTTTGAAGTGGTTTGCAATACGCACGATCATTAACAGCGGTGCCTGTTAGACTAAAGCAGCATTCATATTCCATGCTAGGTCTTCTAAACACACATATTACAGAATAAATGCTGATTACTTGTGAAATAATCAAATGAGGATAGCACATAGAAGAAGAAATTGCGAATTCCATTTGAAACCATCGCTGCAATTCGATGCGATACACCTAAAATCTTTAGGTACAGATGATTTAGGCTTAAGAACCACACACAACTGTGCTGTCCTCTATACACCACTGGACCACTTCAAATCTACTCTTCTGGACAGCCGTTATACAGAAGGAGCAAATCCGTACGGCAAATGGTAAGATGGGGAAATACTTCATGAGAAAACAGCATTTACAAGGCCATGAATTATATGCACTGTTTCCAATTCTTCTAGTTTACTCGGCAAAATTCATTTATTTACACGTGAGTTTTCAGAAAATGTAACTGCAGCATACATTTACCACACACGGAATGCTTGACCAGATCAACGACTCTGCCTAATAATGGGACATGTTGTGGACAAAGAAGATTACCTCTAAGAGTTGTATGGACGGAGGAAGAACTCGTCGAAGACAATTGTACCACTGTTGCGCTCCTCACCTTCGGCAGACTGTGTTGCCCTAATTGTAGCCCTCGTGTGGTTCCACCTCATCTCCCTGTCAGCTCCTCTGTATTGCAGCTGAATGGTCAACAAGGTATGGGCTCTGTTTGGAAATGCGTCCTGAACTTGTTCCAATACGGGGAATGGTGGGAACATTGATGTGACTCACAATGGGGTGAAAGCTGGTTTGAGAACACAATGCATGCGAACGCATTGATGAGTAGGTGTTGGTATTGCCGCGGCTACCTCAATTGCTGCTTGAGTCGAGTTAGTAGCTGCTTCTTGAGGATGTCAAGCTAAAATATTAGACGGAGAAAAAATGTGAAAGAGCAGTAACTACCGTGGAAAGATTGATGCAGAGTATAGCTATCAAGTGTGATTAGCAGTTTTACAGACATCTCTGACCGTCGCATCGAGGTCGTTATGCAAGCACAATTGTAGGAAGGGAGACAAGAACAACAGCTTCCCTATTTTATATGTTCAGTTAACACATTTGCCAGCGTCACATACACGTGACGTAGACTCTTTAGCTGTTACTGATAACTGAGCTCAGCGAACCGTGTGTCAAATAACAGAGCAACTTAAGGCCTGTACAGACTTAAAAGCGCAACCCTTTGCGCCATTTCGACGCAATTGTTTGGGCTCCCGTGCACAAAAATGTGCCATCTCATTGAGCGAGGCCAGACAACTTGCAATCAACTACACTCAAGGCCATTTTCTTCGCCAATGGGAATGCTGTCTTTAATACCCTGGGGTAACAAATGCTACAAATCACTTGGTTCTACACCACGAAAATGACTCAAGTGAGTGTAATTGGGGATTGCTGGACAGTTGCTTCACCCCGAAAGCTAGCCTCTACAGCGTGATGTGGGATTAATAGGCAAAAACCTGCAAATCACTTTAGAAATGATTTGGACACCGCAACGCAACAATTGGAAGCTATACCTACATTGAAGTCTGACCTCATGGAAAGTGTTTGTGTGTTCAAAGCGATATCCTCAACCAGCGGAAGAGGTTTCGTCCTGAGTCGGTATAGTACTAACTTGACTCTCGTTACAAGGCAGCATAATGCTGCCTTAGGGGGTGACTCTCCAAGACACCTTCGTGAGAGGCAATTGAAGAGCGCAATTGCATTGAGCGTGCCCAAAGTTGTCCCGCCTCGTCTCAGTTCCACTTCTAGTAGAATAGATGGTGGCAGCTAAATTGCGCAGATCAATTGGATAAGCCTTCGCAATAAATCGTCAAACCGTCGCAACAAAAGTAGTAGCTGTATTCTCTCACCCAGCTGCCTTAAACTAGGGAATAAGATGGATGGCGCTCATTGACAAAATCTCTGTTTCTCCCCCCTCCCTCCCTCCCTCTCTCCCTTTCTCGTGCATTCACTAATTTTATTTCCACTCTTTTATTCGCTTCCCCTACTGCCCACTTCTACTCAAGTCAGGATGCTGTTTCACCTCACATTGTCGTATTCCATCTCTCCGTCCCACATATGTGAAATGCATGCACATTTATTACCTATTCACCAGCTACCCTCTCAAACACAACCACTGCCACTCTTCCTTTGTCCTACACACACACTGACATGCATCACAGCCAATTCGTCTCCATTCCATCCAACATCCCTCCTAATGCATCTTCGCCACCACCAAGGAGACACCGACTATGTGAGTCAGTGAGTGAGTGAGTGAGTGAGTGAGTGAGTGAGTGAGTGAGTGAAACCTGAAACCCCCGCCACAGTTGCAACGACAGCATTTGCTTTGCCTCGCACGTGCAACGCGGCAGTGACTAGACAGCTGACGTTTTAAATGGTGAGGCAATCGATGCAATCAACTGCTTAGGCCACTGCCCAAGCGCAGTGTCATGAGCATGGCTGTTCGCTTATCGCCATCCACTGCTCCCTTCTTGCTGGCCTACCTTCTGCCAGTCCTTTATGCACGCTTCTTCGGCTTTCGTTAGCATCCCTTCTTTGTCGCCTGGACAGTGGTCGACATTGTGGGCATGGTGTTGCGGAGAGGTAGGTGTTCGTCTCTACGCACACCTGTACTAACACCATTCACTTGCAGGTTGCCAAAGATTGAGGGCAGTCTGTCGAAAGGCAGTTCAGTGGGCTGATCATGTAAAGGGGAGGAGGAAGAGGAGAGAGAGGAGAAGAAAGAGAAGAAGTCGAATTGAGCATCTGATGTGAATTTTATGTGATTCCAACAGATGCTTACTTGCTCCGCATTGCCTAGAACACGTCCATTGCGCTTGATGGAAATGGAAGAACGTACTACCTCAGGCACTAGCTATGCAGCAACTGCACTTTTGGATGAGTGCGAATGGAGCGAAGGGGGTGTGAATGACGCGAGGGAGGTTATCGTGGAGAAGAGGAGGCAGAGGGAGGCAAAGGGTCGTTCGAAGAAGAGGGCACGGGAGGAGGAGCGGGAGGAGAAGTGGCAGGAGAAGCGGGAGGAGAAGAAGGGGAGAATGAAGAAGGCGGTGAAGAATGCGAAGTCGCGCCAAGTGATCAGCGGTGTCCACGCTGACGGCTAATCAATGATGATGCGTGGCAGGTGGCAACGACTCCTCACCAACTTGCTCGGTATACGTGCGTGGCATTGACCTCAACCAAGTCACCAGCACCAATTCGGAGACTCCATCAGATTTTGATGGAGAAGGCAACGTTCTCCACACCCATCACCTCGTTGGAAGCCACGTAGTTTAAATGGCTCTTCTGGTTGAGGCAGCGCCTACACTAAGGATAAGGTATGAAGGAGATTTGAGTTGCTGCTGATGCATCTGCTAGCACAGTTGGCGTATAGCTGAGGATGAGGAGAAGAAAGAGGAGATTGACGATAATGCCGCGTGCTTCTACCAAGTGCTGGCAACTTTGCCCGCTTCATTTCGAGGGAAGTATCTCCGCCCGTCCCTCCATCTCTTCTCCACTTTTCTACATCAAGAGCTCGGTGAAGAAGTCAATGTGCCTACTACACGTCATTGCAGCTGCCCCTGCAATCGCCACCACCGTCCTTCGCCGCGGTACTCGTCTCCCCACTCTCCACTTACTTCCCCACTCTGCCACTCTCCATTCCTCTACTTCCACCCTCAAATCCCTCACTTCCGCCCTACTTCCCTCTTCATCGAGTAGCTGTTTGCCCTCCACCTCCTCTTTTCGCATTCACATCCATCCCTCCCATTTGCCTTCATTTGGATTTTCGCCATTTCCATAGCCGACTGCTTCTGCATCGTCTCTCTCCATTCCCTCTTCTGCCGAGCTTCTACGCCTCACGATGACTTCGGCATCCGTTGCAATCGCACCAACTTTACATCAGATGTGACTGGCGAGTTATCCTCCGCCCCTCCGCTCCTCCGCCTTTCCGCCCACCCCCCTCTTCAGCCTTCCCCTCCCACTTCCTCTTCCACACGANCAACTTTACATCAGATGTGACTGGCGAGTTATCCTCCGCCCCTCCGCTCCTCCGCCTTTCCGCCCACCCCCCTCTTCAGCCTTCCCCTCCCACTTCCTCTTCCACACGAATATCCATCTGAACTGCATTTTGGTAGACTTCTCTGCGTCTTTGGCAGCCCACCTGTAACTTCGAAATAAAAAACGTTTCTCTCGTTACGTAGGTCGCATTGTCACTAAGTTGGCGCGATGGCGGTGCTGATTCGTGGTGAGGAGTTATAGGCGTCGCACTTATTGAGGCGTAGTGAGCAGACATGCCCAAGTGGTAATTTGACCAGTCATCCTTCTCACATTGGTTAGAGATCCATTCAGAGGTCAGACGGGAGTTGGAGGGGGGGCCATGTTGAATGGGTGCCCAGTGATTTGCGTGGCAGCCGATACACCCACTCACTGGATGATTGGTGCATTGCTCCACCGCTTGCATGTGAAAACGCCACTTCTCCTTCCCTCTTCGTAGTGCCTACGCGAGCTCTCTCATCGCAGCCCTGCATGACCACACTCACATTTCACGCACTCGTCGCCTCTGTCGCCAACAATCATTCACTGTGACCAAACAATACAATGAAAGAATCACTTCCCTCTCTGTGGAGACACAATGCGCCACAATGCAACACCATCTCCTCTTCTAATCCATGCATGCGTACTGCATCGCCCTCACCCAACCTTTGCACGCCACCGACGCAGACGAAAGGAAGTAGTCATAGTAGAAGTAATGGGGCAGAAGACAAATCAATTTCACGCACTAGGTCTGAAATGGTACTAGTGACATTGAGAAGGACTAGGAAGCCACCGTAATAGTCGGCAGGTCACGTCGTCCAGCCCAACTACAATACCGGCGCTCTAAGCGGGTTTCGCACCCAAAATAAGGCGTAAAACACACAGTCTGAAAGGTNCCAACTACAATACCGGCGCTCTAAGCGGGTTTCGCACCCAAAATAAGGCGTAAAACACACAGTCTGAAAGGTACCCAACATCGCTCCTCCATGGTCCCCTCGGTCAACCTCCAGCGCCCACCAAGCACAATGCCACTCATTATCTAGTGCTGCTTCGTCTCTGAGATGCAGGATAGACCCTGCATCAAAAGAAATACCACTTTCTCCAACATTCGGTCAATTTTCTGAGGCATACAGTCTCGTTAGACGGAACGGTGGTCATCGAAGTTGGTACCAAACAAGTGAGAACTTGGCCCACTCCTGTGCAGAGCAATCTTACTTCTTCTCCTCCTCCTCCATTCCAACCGCCCTGCTAGTAGAAGACGCAGTGCTACCGCACTTTTTTCATGTGGCTCACCAGAAAATCGTGGTAAGTGTACACTTGTGGCGAGAATGTCCCTCACTCCTCCGAGGAACAGCGTGCGTCCGCGACCAGATGGAAATTCTTCTCTCGCCCCTGTCCTACATAGCGCATTAAACAACATCGTTAGCACACAATAAATTGCACAATGCTGCTCCCAATCCATCAACACCAACAGGTAGCGCGAATGCAAAAACAGACCTGACAGCATCTATAGCTACTTAGTTAACGCTTAGTCTANTCGCCCCTGTCCTACATAGCGCATTAAACAACATCGTTAGCACACAATAAATTGCACAATGCTGCTCCCAATCCATCAACACCAACAGGTAGCGCGAATGCAAAAACAGACCTGACAGCATCTATAGCTACTTAGTTAACGCTTAGTCTAACAAATGTGGGCAGATAAAGAGAGGACGGTGGACAGATATATGTATGTACACGCATGTAATGGGCTCCTATTAGTGGGAAAATAGTACGCAAATGCCAAGCACGGAGTAAGGTTACGAGCCCTCTCAATCAAACTACGTCTCAACAATCGCATTCCACTGTCAGTACAAAGCCGATTGCTCAGAAAGCATCCTAAACAGTCCCACCTCATTACTTGAAGTATTGTACATTGAAAACAGCACGTGTGCGCCTCTTGTAGTTGGGAACAGTACGTCTTAACAATCAAATTGTGAAGCCTTTGCGATCACTACCCCAGCTAGTAGGTGTAAACTCCTGTGTCCAAAAACAACAGAGTCCATCCGACATGCCCCACATCCAAACACATTTCACTGCCAAGATGCAGACGATTCCGCGGGGCAGGGGGCTAAATCATCAATCTCGCACTGTTTAACATTCCACACAAATACACACACACTTACAAAATGCCACCTCGTCACCATCAGCGGCACTGCGATTCCCTTGCATCTGAAAAGAAGAATAGCATAAAAGCCATGAAGCCCATATGACACGAATGTCCAACGCGCCGTCGCAAGACTGAGGCTCCCAATAACAACCACTGAGAAGAGAATAGAATGCCTCGACAAACAAACATGTACGTTCGCCCCAACCACAGTCCACGTGGTAGCGTCATTGCTTCCCGCTACACCCACCTTCCCCCATTCTGCCTTCCCCTCACCCTAACCACACCAACTCACGCCTTCACGCATTCAAAGATGAACCCCTCCTTACAAACAGACTATCTCATCGAGGCCCTGCACAACAACTACCGCACGCAATGATCACATCAGCACAAACAACAACCATCCTCCCCAAGTCCATGAGTACTGCCATCGCCCCCACCCTAAACCAGAACTCGCATCGCGTGCATTGCTGGGCAGAAAAGACAACAACAACGACGGAAACTCGTTTACGGCAAGCCAGTCTTAACCGAGGGAGGCGTGAAGTGATAGCGATGGCGAGAGCCGCACTCATTGCTGCCACACAACGCCTCCATTCTTGGCAATTAAAGGAGACGTAGATGAGGAAAAAGAAAACGAAAGAGACAGGAAAGAAGAAGAAGAAGCACGAAAAGGAGGAAAGGGAATCGAAAGGCAACGCAAACACATGCAGAAAATAAAGCGAACAATAATGCTAATAATAATAATAAGGGGGCATAAAAATATAACGAATGTATATTAGCAGGAAAGTAGCCAATAGGCAACAGGTCCCCAGTAAAGGCAAAACACTTACCAATAAAATCAAGTCTTCGCAATCCAAATCCACTGTCAAAATGACAAGCAAACCAACTGACGAATTGACAACACAACCCCTACTTCCCACCTCAAGCATTACACAGTGCAACATGAACGCGAGTAGGCCTCGCGGTGCGAAGTCGAAACCTCCCAACACTCACATTAGCAGATCTCTGCCTTTTCACTACAATGTAGGCGTTGAAGCAACACAACCGACATTTTGATCACCTAACTACAGCAACAACGACAACAACAACAACTAATACACCGACACTAGCACAAAATCGCCGCACAAAAATGCGAAAGGACCTATGCATCAAAGCGAAAAGCATGTTTCCACCCAAACCAGAACCCACATCAAATTCACCCCTGCACACTAAAGACACCAACAACTCACTCATTGCGATCCAACCTCTCCAGAGAAATATGCCAGGCTGTAGCGAAGGCGCGATTTGCACTCACTGCCGCCTCATAATGCCTCCGCTCCTCCTCACAAAACAGAACCACTTGACAGGAACTCAAGTTCCTCCTTCTCCTTATCGTTCTCCTTCGCTTTAAATACTTAGTCCAGCCAACGTATGGACAAGTTAGTCATGCACTTGGTTCAGTTAATGCCCCGCTCTGCTAAAACAAATACTCATTAATCAAAGTCCATCGTCGTCGTCAAAAGGCAAACCAATTGACAAGTTGCCAAAGCAACCCTACTTTATCACCTAAAGTATCGCACAGCAACAGATGAATGTGACTGCACTCAGCGATTGGAAAACCAGACGTCCCAACAGTCACGTTATGTAGCCTTTGCATGTAGCCTAGCAATTAGGTGCATAAAGGAAACCCATCGACAATTGGAGCATTTACTGACAACCCATTAACTAATGTCAATAAGATAACGTGTGTAGTCGCATCATGTAGCATTTGCCTCCACTTTAAAATGCAAGCATAAAAGTGGAGCGAACCGACACTTCAGGCACCCAATTGCAGATAGCAAACCAAAACCAATAACAATAACAAATTTTTTTGATATCACAGTTTTTGCAGCATAAAAAGTCCTTTTCTTCAGCTTTTACGAATTTCAAGTGGGAGAACCAACATGATGAGGTCTTTAAGGAACTAAGGCGAATGCTCTGCTTCGCTACGATTCTGGCCTTACCAAACGCACCCCCTATGTACCAAACACAGACGCTAGGGGCGTAGTCGTGGTTGATGTACTTTCCCAACAGGACAAAAAAGACAGAGAACACTTCATCGTATACGCCAGTATCAGACTCAACAAAAATGTGAGACAGGAAATTGCAACGGGTGTGGACATTTCGCTATCTATACAATGGTTCGACACTTCAAACTCTACCCAATTGTTAGACAGTTCATAGTGCGAACTGACCATCAAGCGCCAACCTGAGTAAAACACTGAAGGAGGTAGGCCATTCGGTTGCACGATGGTGTGAGGAACTGAAACAACATGACTTTACAATGCAGTACAGAAGGGAAAAGAGGCACAGTAACGCGGCATCATTGTCCAACAGACCTCTCGCAGCAGAAAGCAATAGCGGACCTACTAGACACCAATGGAGAAGCACGCAAAGTACTGATCCCGACACGACTCTGGTGTGGGAAAGGTTTCTGGCATCCTCGTATAAACCCAATGCAGAAGAGATGAACTCGGCCAGCAAAGCAGCCAGGTGGATGTAGTGACAGTAGTCCACACCCTCCCTGGAGGATGAGATTCTATGGTATCAAGAAGACGCTACGTGAACCAAGCGCCTAGTTATTTGAGGTTCTCTGATACACACGTTCCTTCAAGAGTTGCACGAGGAATCAGGGCATGTGGGCAATCAAACGTAACTGGTGGCCCTCTCTTACCCTGGACTTGCTAGACTTCTGCCAAACCTGCATCAATTGCAGCAGTTTCAGGAAGCCTCACCCCATAGCAATCACACCCCTGCAACTCATGTCTACGGGGTTCCTGGCGAAACAGTGGGGGTAGACATCATGGGCCCTCTGCCACTTACCAAGAAGGCAAACCGCTATATTCTGGTTATGGTTGACTGCATCACGAAATTAACTGAAGCAGAACCGCTGAAGTCGCAAAACACCGAAACACTCGTATTAACCTTCTTCAATCGTTGCATCTGTTAAAATGGATTGCCTGAATCAGTCCATGGCAATTGAGGTCCTAATTTCGAAACCCGACTCTTTACTGAACTATGCAAGACCTTTGAAATCGCAGGGACGCGTATGAAGCCTACGCACTCATAGGGCAATGGACAAGTAAAAAGAATGAATCGCACCCTGATGAAACTGATGAAAGCTTTTACTAAGGAGGCACAGCCTAAGGATAGTGATTTAAACCTGAGTATTATGCAAACACTATTCCTTTGGTCTGATACCATTGCCTTTCCTTATGGATACAACCACTTGGAAGCTCTTCCCGCACCCCTAGCCAGATGCTCCCATCTCTCCGAGCTGAATATCGAGAATAACAAAATCTGCCAACTACCTGCAAGTTCACTTCTCCCACAGGTTTAAACCGTAGAAGTTCGTGGTTCGTGCACTGGCTCACGTTCATGGACATTCCCAAAATTTCCCCATGACTACTCATCCTCGGTTCGCTTCAGTCCTTTTGCCAAAACTCGAGCAATCAAAGTGGTCTTCCCTCACTATCTGCGTATTTCACGCAGGGGTTTTTTTATTTTCACTAATCCTTCGGTTTTAATGCTGGAAGTTGTAAACTGTTGTTTTTCTCAAATTGTCGGTTTACTTATTGGTATTCCTGTCAAAATAACGCCAGGAAGTTGGCTTCTTTGTTAGAATGTGTTGGAAAGAAATTGCATCAAATATTGGTAACAATGCGTGCTTTCCTCTCATACTTCCTCTATTCATCTTTGAAGGTGTCGCAAAGCCTGAAGCTGGGGACTGTCACGACCATTTATCACTGTGTAGGTGCCGAATCAATGTAAAGCTTTTTTCAACTATTTTCCTTCTATTGTATCCTAGTACAGTGAAGCCACCCAGGAACTTAATTTGACTGCGCCATCTGTGGGTGATTTAGAGGGTGTCATTTACGGCAGTGGTGCCTTCGCTTTGTAACATTGGTGCGAAGCTAAATGTTGAGTAAATGGCAGTGTAGATTCTGGTTGCCTACCTTCGTTTGATTTCACTGCCTAGATGCATGCATAGGTTGAGAAGATGTTTTGATTTTTTGTTTTCCGCCTAAAATTTTCTCGTCTTTATTGTCAATACTGTAGAAACGACTTTAGCTACAGCCTTGTTTGATTGCAGCCCATGACGCCGAATCAAAGATCGGGAGCCTTTATCGAACAGTTCACTGTGCTTTTGTTGATCCTCCTACCGTGCATTTCTGATGTCGCCCATTTGCAGCAGATATACTTCCGCATCCCCCTCTTATTGTGGTTGGGGTCACCGATCATTTATTTATGTGCCAATTGTAGTAGTAGAGGAGTGAATAGTGTCAGACACATCCCAGTGTTGGGTTGGAGGTTCCTTTTTTGATCACAAGCATACGGATGCGAAAGAGGTGTTTGGAATGACCTGAAGACTACTAGCTTGTGTGGCGAACGAATCATCATTCTATTATATCGCAGGCCGAGCCAAAATAGTGGTTGGGGGCTAGCATCGAAAACCTGCCAAGCGAGACTGGATTCATCAGACCAGAAATTCCCCAGCCTTCAGTATGCCCCAGTAATGTATTCGAATTGGGCTCCAACTTATTCCAGAGTTTGGTGCCTGCTCATTTGACCTTAAAGCTACGAAAAATTTGCATTTAAGGGTAGTGGTCGCACACATTCATCGCAGTGTAAATAGGCTCTCGGTTCTGGTATTGACAAATCAGGGATTTAGTAGCCGTTTTTAGTAAATCAAGAGATTGACTGTGGTATGCTTGACTGTATTTTGCATCTTTTGTAACTATCAATTACAGTTCATCTGTGACTGAATAGGTAAACTCTTTTACCTGTTGCATTCTTCCTCCTCCTGCCCTGGAAGAGTCTAACGGTCTAGCCTTTCCTAACTCATAGTGTGTCAAGTTTATGGCCAAGTAAATTGTTACCATGCTCGCAACCTACGACGACTTGGCTACCAACCTAGTGGCCACTGTTGCTTTTAAATGATCTTAACTAATGTGTTTTTGCTTTCCGCGTGTTTTTGTTGACCATTTCATCCTTTACCAACAGGCGGGTCTTCNGCTACCAACCTAGTGGCCACTGTTGCTTTTAAATGATCTTAACTAATGTGTTTTTGCTTTCCGCGTGTTTTTGTTGACCATTTCATCCTTTACCAACAGGCGGGTCTTCTGGCTAATCTAAAAAACCTTATTGGCCTCTCGCTCTCCCGCAATTGCTTCGCTGGCTTCCCCTCTGGTGGACCACAGCAGTTCGTCACCACCCAGGTGCGTTCACTGTCGCTGTCGAAATTCATGCATTCCAATTAATAACCCCTCCAAAGTGCTAACAGCATTTCAGTGTACCATTTGTGGGCTGTCAGTCACTTGCGATGATTTCTGGGGAATGGGGAGCACAGTTGAAAAATTGTGAGCTCTTGACATTCCCTCTCTTACCCTAGGTACTACCGATTCAATCAACGCTCTGAAGTTGCAGTTTCAGTCAGACTCCTCCTAGCTTCAACTCCTTTTTGATGTCATCAACTGGTACGGTTGGTGTCACAATAATGTGACCAAAGCCCTGATTGAGATTATTTCGAGCCCTCGAATGGGTTATTTTATTGTCAAGTTCATCCACAATTTGATATCTCTTTTCGAAGTATGAGTGAAGCTAGTGGTGCAGCCCCTTGCCCCCACCCTTGTGTCGCAAAGGTCATTTTGTAAAGGTCGATGTAGGCTTGTATCGCAATGATGCACGACTCCTGTTTTGCCTTAATTATCCCTCTTAGTACTTCAGCAATGGGCACCTAATTGGCTTTGAATTATTTTCTGTTCGTAAATCAATTAGTTCAGGGAAATGCAATTCATTTTGGAAAGGACCTTTGCAATTAGTTTTGCGATCAATGGCTGTGCTCTGACCTCTCCATAAGCCATACTCTTTGACAAGATTCAAAATTTGGACTGGAACTTGAGCTACTGACCCTGTAGACATGCGATTTGAGGTTCCGATGTTGAGACGTTTGTGTGGTTCGCATGCTGCTCCGACCGAAACGCCTAGTTGGCTGATATGAGGGCGAAAGTGCCTGAGGCAGTTCAGTTAGTGAATAACACTGAATAGGTCGATTCGAAAAATGTTAAGATTGAGGTTGAAATGCGCTTTTTGCAATAACAACNAATAGGTCGATTCGGAAAATGTTAAAATTGAGATTGAAATACGCTTTTTGCAATAACAACATTTTGCTGTAAATGCTGCCCAAACTTAAACAACATCTGACTAAACACGCTGCAGCACCAACCTCTCAAACATTCCCCGCCATTCCCACTTTGCTGCCGCTTTCTCATCGTTAGCTTCTGAAGGTGCTTCAGACCCTTGCCCAAGTCAACGTTCTTATTTAAAAATCGGTCAGTCATTCTACGCAAGTTCTCCTTGAAGATCTGCTGAAAGCATTCTTACTGTGGCGCAAATATGCTTGACATTTTAATCTCGTTTCAACGGATCGTAGCGTCCGAGTTTTAAGGAGGAGGAGGACTGGAAGGTCAACATTCAAGGTGACTTAAGGTAGGCCACGGAGCTAGGTGAAAAGGTCCAGCATTCACTAATCAAGGCATCGGGGTTCGCGATGCTTCCTTGTGGAAGCCCTGCCGACCTCGGATGAATGGCAGGGGCAGTTTGATCAGTTACAGTCGGCATTTCATTCAGTATGCATTTTATCCATTTGCCCCTCCTCACAGGAATTCAAACTGGATCATAACCAGATTATCAAGATTCCTTACGGCGTCTTTCTTCGAGCATCTAATCTCGTTGAGTTGAACATGGAGAGCAATGAACTGGCTGTTCTGTTCTGTTGTTCAGGGAAATGCATTTTATTTTGGGAAGGACCTTTGAAGTACGTTTCGCGATCAATGGCTATGCTCTGTCCTCTCCACAAGCCATACTGCTAGGAAATATTTAAAGATTGCAGTGTATTGACCAGGCTCATACTGGTATCCATCAACTACTTGAATTTGAGCTATCTCACCCTCGCCCTAGGTTTTTTTTATGTGAATTCGCAATATTAATAGGCAACCAGTTCATTGTGGGTGTTCGTTATCGGATGCTTGAGAAAGGAATGATGCAATGGCGTGGATTGCCTTGCAGATATGAAGACGAGGACGAGTCTAGTGGAACTCAATCTAAGTACAAGTCAGCTAACAAGGCTGCCCTATGACATCGATCGTCTGCTGAACTTGGAGGCGCTCATTCTCAGCGACAACCTGTTGAAGTTGTGTGCTCTATCCACCATCCAATCTCTAGTTACGCCTGCCTCAAGTACACCCAACCGACTGCATGCACGTTTTCTTCTTTTCAGCGGGCACCTCCCTCCATACAGGAATTGCGTAAGCTCAAGATCCTCGATTTGGGGGAATTCGCCTCGACTGTTTGCCTACTGAAATTGGTGAGTAGATGGGTCACATTCTTTCTCAGAGAGTGCGTGAAACTCTTCTCCTTACTAGTTTATTTCATCTAAATTCTTGATTTTTAGATCTTTTGAATTTGGATTTTACTCAGTAAAATAAAAAAACAAGATTTTGCTTCTGCTAACAACATGTTATTTAATTGCGTGCTAATTATGATCGCAAACGATAATTAATGGTTTATTAAAATGCAATTTTTGAAACTTTTATAAATCGGCGAGGGGAATTTTGAAATCGTACAACAAGCTAGTTTGTAGTTTTTGTTCAGGAAAATGCATTTCATTTTGGGAAGGACCTTTGAAGTACGTTTTGCGATCAATGGCTATGCTCAAGTACGTTTTGCGATCAATGGCTATGCTCTGTCCTCTCCACAAGCCATACTGCTTAGTAGAATTTAAAAGTTGCAGTGTATTGACCAGATTCATACTAGCATCCATCAACTACTTGAACTTGATCTATTGACTCTGTAGACATGCAATTTGAGATCCTAATAGTGAAATTTTTGTGTGGTTAGCACGATGCTCCGACCAAAATATCTAGCTGGTTGATTTGAGGGCGAAAGTGCTCGAGGCAATTCACTCATAGTCTATTAAAGCAAATTCAATAAAGTTCACATCCGGTTTCAAGAGAGGTGAAGGCGGATGAAAGGTAGGTGCGTTGGAGTTCTTTTTGTAACATTCTGCGATAGAATCTACATTATGCATAGTTAAGTAGAGACAAATTGAGTAAGATATTTGCCAATTTGACGTACTTTTGAGGTGTGATGTATCTTTGAATGTTGGTTTATTATGCTGTCTGTACTTGCCCATCTTATAAATGGGTAGATAATATTTAATATTTTCTAACCTCATAATGAGGAGCCAAACTAGTGTGAGGGTGACATGTGTTTTCTTTGTTTGGCGCTTCACAGACAATTTGACGGAGTTGCAGCATCTTATACTGCAGTCATATAGGCTCGCAATGCTTCCCTCCTCCATTGAGTGCGTTCTCTCCCTATCATTCAACCAGGGTTCTCCTCATTTTCATCAGTTGTTTTTCCTTCCACAGATGCCTCCAGAATTTCACCTACTTGACTATTGGTGAAAACAATCTGCTAAGTCTTACACCTGCAATCGGTGGGACTTTGAGTTGATTTGTAACTTATTTATCAAGGGACTGAAACTGAACGAAAGCTAGAAGACCAAATGGCATTTATCAGCAGGGTGTAGTCCATTCTTCGGTGGCAGTTATTACTATTTTGCCCATTTAAAATGCAAAATCCATATCCGTGGGTAGTTAGTAGTTAGTAGTAGTTAGTTAGTAGTTAGTAGTTAGTTAGTAGTTAGTAGTTAGTTAGTTAGTAGTTAGTTAGTTAGTAGTTAGTAGTTACATATGCTGGAGTACATTTTAAGTTTTCCCCTCACATTTATCAATCTAGAGAATGATTCCATTTAAGAGTGATCAAAATGTTGATTGGTGAGTCAACAAAATTATTGGAATTGAAGTTCTTTGGCGGTCCGTGGTGCCTTAAGCCATTGCAGAAGTGAAGGCAGGGCTGGGAGCCTGCGGGCGCGGGGAATGAAGGGATTATACAGAGGTGCCTTAGCTCCCTCTGCAAATATGGTCACTGGCACCCTGTGAGGTTGGTCTTTGGCATTAGCTATGCAGGTCTTTCTGTAGATTGAGAGGTGGTAAAGTGAATTCAGATGATAGAAGAACTGTTGTTTCGTTTTTTGTTTCTCGTGGCGTAGATCCTTAAAGGTAGCGATTTCGGCTGGGGTAACACGCCAAAGATGGATTTGCATAAGGCAACACTGCTAATGGGAGGTCATTTGCTTCCGCTGAAATAATTTTCCGAATAGCAACATAAGAATAGTGTCCCTCATGTACTTAGATCAGGATGTAAGCAAGAAACGGCAGTTAAGCCTGAGTAATCTGCCATAAAATTAAACTAAATCAGGTGGCACTTCACATAATCGCCTTCACCAATTGCATATTTAAGTTGACTACAAGCTCAACGCTTTTGACGTTGTGTTGCAGAAGAACTTAAGAGATTGCAGATGCTATGCCCTGATGATAACGTCAACCTTCACGACCTACAGTCGGAGCTGGTATGATGCTGCTCTCTGCAAACCATATCCACTGCCAACTGTCCATTGTCGAGGATCCCTGTTAATGTGGTCTCCGCTGGACCCTCTCTCTTAATCCTAGTCTCTTTCTTAAAAAAATTTTAAATAATCACTCATTGTTTATAATTTCACTTCCACACTAGTCTTCATTTTTTCTATTAATTCAACTGAACCATTGAGCTTCAATGTGCCAAATAGATGCCTGTTTACCATGTGGTTAATTGTAATTAGTTAGAGTAGGGTTTCTCCTTACAGTACCGTCTCCTACGGAATTACTACGGACAGGCGTGGGAAACCCTTACCAGTTCTTACTCCCTCCGCCAATCCACAGCTCTATCCCATCGACAAATCAAGGGTCGACGTCGTCACTTATCCTCTTTTCCCTCTCATTGTACTACGCTTACAATTCATACGCTTCGTTTCCTGCCTTCATCGTGTCTATCTATCCTTTGCAGCCGAATTCTCTCCTAATTGCAGCCGATTATGGAGATTGCGACTTTGCCCATTTTTCTTCACTGAAAATACTCTGCACTGCATTAGAGTGCCTCTTCACCACTTCTGCTTACGTCTTTTTTACATCCCTCTCTAATTGCTTCTGCTAATTTTGTAGAAATCGTCAGTCATTGGGTAAATCCATCTGATCTAATCGGCCGACGAAATGGACAGGCTTTGATGTACTAGTAAGCCTAGCAACAAATTGCTTCGTATTGGTTGTTTCACAGCGCGTAGCCGCCATCTCTGTAAATTTTATGAGTTGTTGGGAGCTTGGAGCCTGTTTTGACTGGGTTGTTAAACGTCTGAGCGATAGCACGCAAATTATGCAATTTTGGCACCATTCCGGGTTCCTTCGCACTTGGCGCCGTTAATGACGCTTTTAATTTGTGTGATTGCATCGGTCAGGTGGGACGATATACGTAGAGAATACAAGGGTGATATTTACGATGCTGTCGGAGGCCTTTGCGATGATCATGTCAGCACAACTACTGTTCAGGTGGTTCCCACGATTCGACGCAGTCTGTGGCCGAATTCCGTGTACCACTATGCGGCTACGTTTGAGGGGCTAAAGGGCACATGCTTCCGCGACAAGAATATTTACCAAACTACAGTAGGCCTAAAGGAGGAGTGTCTTACTGTACAACTCTTGAGCCAGACTCACAGGAGCCCGGGCGATGTCTGTGTGACAAAATTGTGGTCTAATCAACCGCAAATGTGACATGCAAGGTTGTTGCACGATTTCGAGTTCCATTTGAGCTCAACTTTCGTCACAGTTCCCAAAAAAACCTTTGCTGACAGTACATCGCTTTTCCAGATCTATGATGTGACTTCCGAATTAAATTGAGACAGGGCATCAAACAGTTCGACCAAGTTCGTGCCATGTCTTTCATTAGTAAGATCATCTGGTGGGCAAAACTCCACAATGGAAGCATTCATTTTGGCAGTTGAGGAAACTTAACAAGGGGTTGCATTCCTCACGAACCCTCATCTGCGATAAGTGCTCGCTAAGTCATCTATGCTGGCGCCACAAGATGTCTCAGTGATGAACGACCGCTTTTATTGGCAGGCATATAGCCTGGGAGATTTTAATCATGCACGAGAAATAAAGCCATCAAGGATTTGACACAATTCTGGGAAACTTATAGCTCCGAGTAATTTGATGTGCATTTATACGGGCATTGCTTTGCTCCAATAGTGCTGTCGAATCGTTTTTTTGGACGCTCCCCCTGTAGACATTAGATCTTTGACACTAGCCCTTCTAATTAATTTTGATTTCCCACAGCCCCTCTTAGGTAACCCTCCACGTTCCCATGCTTCCTCTGCATCGAAACTAAGCTAGTCCTCATTGCAAAATGGGCANCTAGCCCTTCTAATTAATTTTGATTTCCCACAGCCCCTCTTAGGTAACCCTCCACGTTCCCATGCTTCCTCTGCATCGAAACTAAGCTAGTCCTCATTGCAAAATGGGCAAGAGCTACTGCACTCCTCATGAATCACCCAATCCGGAATACGAGAGCATAAGCGTCTTCGATATATATCTTACAGAGCAGCTATTGACCCATAGGGTAGGTGGCAGAAGTGGGACAAAATTCATACCCACCCATTCAAGCAAAAGATTGCTGCGATTATAATGCTTATGGAATTTCGTCCCTTTCCAGATTCATTTCCCAAGTGTTTATTCTATTTTGCATGATGTCATGTAAATAATTGGCGCTTCTTCACTTGCAGGATGGCGGAATGTTGTCAGAGACTATGGAAGATGGGACGGAATCCTCCTCATCCTGTGCCATCCCATCTCGTCAAAAAGATGCGACCTGATACGCGGTCTCACAGTTGACCAGCTTTGCGCCTACGTTATGCGACTTGAGGCCTTGTCGAACCTTTTGACCCTAAAGGCCAGGAACAAAGCGCTTTTCAAAGCAAGTGCTAGTCGATTACTGAACAGTTGTTTTTAAGCATTATCAGACTTAATGCTCTGTTGCGTCATGCCTTGTCGTGTCGTGCCGTGACGTTTGGTGCCGTGTCAAGTACATAAATGTATCTCAGCTGTCATTAATATTTGCCTTCAGTCAACAGTCCACCTCATACGCTTACATCTGCATTGACCTTAAAATTTGCCTAGGGACAAACACGCGGTTTTTAGTTGCCACAAATCGTTTTTGAACAGACCTTTTAACGGATGAAACATGCAAAACCGTAGCCTTTACTACTGTGGACTTGTTAACCGTTGAATAGTAATTCCACAATAAGCAATGAAAAACCAGACACCTAGAATATGAGGTGATGGATGGATCGTATCGAATTCGTCCTCTCGTTTGCATCCATACTCACAGCTTCTCATATTAATCCTGTTCCAAGCTACGACCTTCGCTGACTAAACCTCGCCATTCACATCGGTGCTTGTCCGATAAAGCATTAAACGCAAGTTTGTGCGTGTTTTTGGCCTGTCAAAAGTTACTGATCATCATGAACTTTTTATTATAAACGTAGCAATTTAGGTGTAAGTTAGGCATGAAATGAGTTCTTCAGCAATGAATATCTTGAGGATGAAATTACCTACAAATAACATCGCATTAACTATACAAAATAATCATTTGCAGCCCCAACGACGTTGCAATATTTTGCACTACCATTTGGTAGTGTATGTTACTTACTTCCCAGTTTGCCAATCGCAACAAAAACGGTTCACAAGGAATGTTGCAACTTACTTTTGCTTACGACTTAGTGTAGTCTCTATTGTTCTCGATGGATTTCCCACGATCTTTCCTTGCCATCTCCTATTTCGATTAGCCGCTTCAATAATGCTGTAGCGTAGCGAGATATCCTTGAATGTAAAAGAAGGCATAGTACTAGGACAGAATGCATACGCTATTAAAACAGGGGACTTGTAAGCTGCCGGCTAGTGCATCATGGCCACCCAAGTGATCGCAACCGGCAGTTCCAACAAACAAAGTGTTACACAGCCCCTCCCTTCTTTCGTGCGTCGTCCTCGACGCTCCACTTGGTCAGCTTCTCGTGTCAGCCATCACGTAATCATTGCTAGGAGAGGCACCCACGAGCTAGTCGTGCTAGTCATTGAGATTCCAGTGCACGTGTTCTTGCAGCGCCATCAATTCCGCGTAGCACTCGGTGCAGCAAGCGCAATTCTGAGTCCTCCTCTCGCATGATAATGCAGCCCAGTGGAAGTTGGGGGTACGAATCCAAGTTTTGAATGGATCGAGAGACACACCACGCACACTGTGATTCCAGACCTTTCGATGCCATGGGCGATAGGCAAGGGTATCTTAGATCCCTGAGCAAATGGAGCAATCGGGCATCATGTGATTAGGATGTGCTCTGTCCAATTGCGCAAAGCCAAAACGATGCTTTCGGATGGCGTCCATATTGTCTCCTTTGCTTCGCGAAACTTGTGGTACTAGACGGTGTCTGATTAGCCTAGACGATTGGGAAAGCATGAGCACTGTGCTAGTTGTGAAGTTGCATCCATAACCGATGGGGATCGCTCACTCGCTCCACTTCCAGATGAGCACGAACTGCACAAGTCTGGTCAAGGCGACTAGCTGATATAATTTGTGCCTAAACTGTCCATTATTTGCTGGCTGTCTAGTTGTGGAAACGTGCACACGCAAGCAGTATAACATCAGTAGCTGTAATCCTCCTATAAGGAGCGCCTGTGGAGCGAGAGAGTTTCACCTACCTTTCTTCCCTTAGCCATCCATCCATCCACCCACCCAGTTGTCGGCTTTCATCCCACCTGCTTTGCGTAAGCTGTGGAAGGGCTAACCTTTGTGGAATTCCAGTTGATTGCTCAAATGCTCCTCCATTTACGCACTACATCATCCACTCATTTGTGGTTTGTTTGCTTGCGTGTCCTTATTTCACACCCACTTATCTCTCCCTCCATTTTTCCACTTCACCCCATCAGACATTACTGCACTCATTTCTTCATCACATCCTGCCCGCTGAAATACTAAGCGAACCTGCTTCTGCTCAACCGAGGTGTTCTGGGGCAATTGCTCATCTTGATAAGCCTCAGTGTGATTGCAATCCAGCCCAACCAATAACGCAATGGATGAAGGCCAATGATTCTGCTCATATATGAAATGTGCAATCAAGTAGAATGGCTGTTCAAAGATGATGAGCAACTAAATGCCTAACGCTAATCTGAGTGAATGCAGCAAGGAACAAAATATTGAATGATGCGTGAGTAAAATTTCGGACTTAAGGCACCACGTTCAAACTGGTGGTAGGCATTGCAGCTGCAATTGACAACGAGGTGGGAATCAGACCAACAGAGTAGGAGCAAGAGAAGATATGCGCTATGTTAAACACCATTTTTAGATTTCTCAGATCATATTACATCATGAATCGACCAAACGGGGTGCAGCGCAATTCCGAATTAAAAACTGTGCATGGGCTAGGATCCCTGTTGCAGTTAGAGTTTACGTGACAAACACCAGATCCCTCCCTCCATATACAGATAATATAGCGATCTGGGATAAAAGACTCTTGCTTTTATTCCAAAATAAATATGAACAGAACGAACGAACTAGTCCAGAGTTCGAGCATTTTAAAAAGTGTTGAAGCTAAATAAATCAGGGATTCCTGCATCCGCCTTCAAATTACACCATGGCACACCCATTCGGATGTGTCCCTGAATGTGTAATATCGTCGTCCAATGCACTACCAAAAGAGTGATTTAGTAAAATACTCTAGGTCATGGTGGTGTAGCCAATGAGGAAGGCTTGATCATCGCCTCAGTGTTCTGTGTATAGCTCTTTTTGGTTTGCCAGAGCTATACACTACAGATGGCTGTGCAGGCCTACATCTAGAAAGACGGTTTAGGATGCTGCGCTGGGAATATCAATGGGCAAACCTGATCTAACTCTACGATGGTCATAAATTCTGACTGAATAACACACCTAACTTTTACTGAAGGCCATCGTTCTAAATAAGTGCATGAGAAGGGACCACTGAAGAATGGTTAATGGTGCAGCGTCCGAATTCCGACGAGGTCCCCACAATCTGTTAATTATTCCAACTACAAATCGAATAACATCAGATAGAATTAGTCTTACTCGACTACATTTAGTTGAACACTGTGTTCATAAAATTGGTGATTTTAGGATTCTTTAAGCAAAAAATGACCAATTTCTATTTGCAGCAAGAACGATGAGCATAAATAGTGCACTCACAATACGATAAATGTATTTTTTAGTAGGAATCGACGCAAACTTTACTTTCATCGCATCCCCCCTAGTCACTTGCAGCACTGAGATGAGTATTCAAAAGAATGTAAAAAAAGAACAACAAAACACTTCGAGAAGCATTTCTTCATTAACAAGTTAAAGCAGCTCAACTATCCTGAACTGAGGATACCGCTTTACAAGTAGCGTCTTGTCACCATGAGTTACATCTCAACCACCAATGCTTTGGCTTAACCAGCACGGAGGAGCGTTTTCGAAAACTGGCTGACTAGTGTCATTAGATTGCAAAAAGTGAGGATGGAGTGCTGTCTATGGTGTGGTAATGAGTCAAAAGGAGGATTACAACGCACAAATTAAAGTACAGATCATCTTGAGTAAATTCTGAAGCGTTTTTCGCTGCTCTACATTAATTTATGCATGCACAAACATGGTACCTAAAATGAGAAAGCAGTACAGCTAATAATATAGGGCCGTCAGCTCGCATCATTTACGTAAAATTTGTCAGTGTGGAAGTCTGCTTGCCCAATTTAGATGAGAACCACTTTAGATGAATAGGACTTGCCCTTATTTTAAATGGCTCTTTATCAGCTTAACCCATAATCAATGCAAACCCCTACCATGAGGCGCATTCTTCTTCCCTAGTTGTCCATGATGGACAAGCTCGATTATGATTTGACAAAGAAATTTTAATGCTACCATCCTTATTCACCGCTTCGGAAGGCGACTCAAGTAACGACAACGGTTTCACTCACGAAGAGGTTCAATTTAGCATCTTGAGCTAAAGAGTTTGCCATTGTTAGAGTCGCATTCTAATGGTACTTCCAAGATTGACCAAATCTCGCTCCTCAATGGCTATGAAGATTTGTAGGCCCTCATGCAACCCCACTTCACTCACGTTACAGGCGTTTAAAAAAATCCGTCACAAATTGTGATATGGGCCCTAAGTTATGTTAAAGTTTTCTGGTTTTCTGAAGGTGCCACTTGCTCAGTTTAATTGCCAACTCAAGTCGAGGTGCATTCCGCTTTCCGTATATAATCAGACAAACCACATTATACAGCCTCTCACTGCGCTTGAAAATGGACCTAGTTGTAACCTAATGAACGAATGCATTTTTCGAGCAAAATCGCATTGTAAAATGAGCACAAACTTTATCGCGTATCATTTTAACTGGCATACAATTACCTCGGCTTTGTTGATATTTTCAATGCTTACACGACAACTTAAGCTGGGGTTGGATTTTCTTTCTATGGACGCCGTATCATACGTCAACAAGTGACGCGGATTGACAATCGAGTCTGCATGACACAATACTTAGATTAATGAAATTTACAATCCACAAGCTTTTGCAATGCAACTGAGCAGCAATTGTATCAAAAGCAGCCCAATCTTTAGTCCTTATTAATTCAAGCTCCTTATAGAGCGTACGAAAAATGACATCTTACTGCATTTAAATATTTTCATTCTGGCAAACAAAAGCATCTCTTTGCGCCCTATACCTCAAATTCATGTGAAAACTAATAGATTCTTAAGCTTAGTGAATTCTACCAGTCTTACAATTGCATAGATGCGGATACTTTGTTATCTTTCTCATGTGGGCATCGTTTTTTTCTCTAAGGTCTGCTAAATCGGAACTCTTTGGCAGATTATAGGAGAGAAGTCTGAGTAAAAACCAACACAATAACCGTGCTTGACTGCAAGGATTGCTCTAAATTACAACCGAACTACAAGCCATAGTGCGGACTTTGTAGCCCGCACACACAATTGGATCGCAAATGTAGCTGATGCGAGAAGGAAGAAGAAAAGCGGGTTGGACCTTCCTGAATAGCCGACCTCTGACGACCAAAATTGGCGAGTACAACACGTCCACGATGATGATAGTCCCATCATAAGCGCAGAACTGCATTCCAATGGCTGTGTTTAAATGTGATTCGGAGGTGGATGCAAAAATCTACGACCCAGTTAACTGCGACACCGAGGTAAACAAAATGTTTACCTTTATTGAGAACACTGGTTTCGTCTGCGATGTAGTCAGGGAAGTGGTTTCTGCCACTGCGACAAGGTCATCGACAGAAAATTCAGATTTACTAATGGTTCGAAATTTTGATTCGGGTAAAATGCAAAACAGATGGTGGTGGAAATGTAGTTTGTGTTGGTTTAATGCGGTGAGTAGACTCTCCCACGCCTATTGGTGACCCTTTTTCTCATTCTCCGTTAGCTTGTATGACACCTCGTTGTCAACTACTTCCGACTTACCCAATATCAATTTTAAAGCAGCATCATAAGCACAAAAATTGTACACATGAACTGACACATACTGTGTACCTTGTTGTTCCTACTTAAAATTAACAATGACCATTGGTTCTGTGAAAGCGGCTTCGCATCATTTTATCATCTCTATGTCTCCCCTTCTTTTGTGGGTGTCAATATCTCTGAGGAGAAGAGGCGTACTCTGAGCATGCACAGTAAATATTCCTGTGTCCCTCTTACAATATCAACAGATACTGACAAAGCGTGTCTTCATTGGTTCATTTAATTCTTTCGAAGGAACTTAAGTTAAGGAAGAAGAGAGAAGAATCGAATCTTTTACGTTGATGGCAGCGTCTCTTCATGCTGCTTCTAAGTAGGGGATGTAGCGGAGAGAGGAAACTCTTATCACAAAATTACTTCATTACTAGAAGCAGTGAGCATGCAGCAATGTCGGATTTCTTAGAACACTAGATAAGCGTTCAATTTAAGAGGGCAGTTAGTCCACTCGCCTATTTTTGAAGAGCTTCACGGTACAGATGTCAATGCCCTCAGTGAGCTGGTTCAGCAGGCTATGAAGCACTGCCAGGTGCAGTTTAAGGCCCTTGTTTGCCTGTTTTAAGATAGCTTCTTTTTGTTTCCTTCTACTCTATTTAGGCAATCCATTTACAAAAGCAGGTTGGCCAGCAATCTATAGCTTACGTCAAAAGAAGCGAAGAATTTGCTGAGCGACCAGAGAATGGAAAGATTAACAACGATGCACACAGCTGTTTCACTGCTACGACATCAGCGATTTTGGGGTAAGAGGGTGCCGTACTCACCGTTATGAAGAAGTGGATGTCACTTATGTGCCAATAGGTACGAGTTAGTTCTTTCTGTAAATGTGATAACTCGGTTAGAGTACAGCGAGACCCTAAACAGTGCAGCATCACGCCTCTGTCGTGAATCCTGCTAACAGCAATTAAACCCATTTGAATGCTGCATTCTCTCTTGATAGCTACCTTAGTCTCGCAGGTGGCAAGACGTCGAGTAAACGCTGAAGTGGGGCTGCAGCCGATAGATTAGCAACTAAGCACCACCGAACCCGCACTGTCGCTGCTAAGGCAGTGATTACCTCGGCTACAGAATAATCACAATTACAATGCGGTTATTTCCCCTGCGTGGTCACTAGGTTGCGGTAGGATTTCAGAAAATACAGCAAAAATTGAAACAGGCTACTGATCTAAATAACTGACCAACCTCGGTTTTGCGTCGAATTATTCAGTAGTGCTTGAACGGGGCGGTGTTAAGTGGCACGGATGTGGACGTGCAATCAATAGCATTGTGGCGAAATTGTAGTAGCGCAGAGTGATGCTATTGATGGATTAGTAAGTAAATAGTATTCCTTACAGCATGCATTGAAGTGCTCTAACAGTAGTTAGAATTGAGCATGGTTTTGTGCATGTGATAGACAGCAAATGACAAAGCTGTAATGATTTTACAAAGGCCTTCTACATGAATTAAGGGGACCTGAGAAAAGGAGACCTGAGAATAGAATGCGGAGCAAGGCACTGAGAGGTGGCAGACCTGAAGGTGGTCACGTTTCCAGGCACCGTAGATCAGTTCTTACCCTGCGATCTTGCACGGTGAGCATCGATGCAGCTCGAGCTAGGCTTACTAGCTGCCCTTGTTTGGCTGGTCCTAGTAAGGGCCTAATAAGCGAGGTGTAATAAGTGGCTTTTAAGTGACTGTATCGGGTGTTAGAATTGCCTTTGTGCTAAGTTGGTTTTAAGATAGCTGGAGCAGGAATGTGGCTCTATCTTGCCATGCGCTACGTCGGTTGCCATACTGTGCCCTACTGTCGCAGATGTCATGCTAAATGTTTGCAACTGGGACGAAAGGATATGAGTAGGTCAAGTGTATGCAACATTTGCGTACATTACGTTGCAGAAGCAGAGAAATTTGGAATATCACAATGATTTGGCTTAATTGTTGCATTCTTAGAGAACAGGTAATGATTGAGGCCTAATGCTGACCTAGCGATAAATGAAACACGTGTCGCTGCGTAGGAGATTAAAGTTGATTTCACAAAGCGGAAACACATTAGGTGAAGACAAAGGAGGAAATTAATTACACAATGTCTAAGTTTATTACATGGAGTGAAAGGAGAAGTAAATTAATTTCGCAAAGACAGAGATCATTAGCTGGAGCGAAAAGAGAAGAAAACAATTTCACCGAATTAATTTGCATGCATTGGAGCTAAAAGAGAATGGAAATACATGCACAAAGTGAAGTTCACAAGTTTGACTGAAAGAGGTATGAAGTGGATATGAGGATGTCAAGATGGATGAGAAGGAGCTGAAAAAGTAGGAAAGAGTTTTACAAAGTAAAATCGGTTTAGCAAGAGTAAAGCGGGAAGAAACTGCCTCACTTAGTCAAAATATTTTAATGGGAATTAATAGAGCAGGAAAATGATTTTTGTTTTGCAAAATTACTAGGCATTAGCATGATCGAAGGCTGGCAAAAGCTAGTCTCACAAATTTAAAATGCATAATTCGGAGGGAAAGGAGAAAAAAATTACCTTTGACGGTCTGGAAGCCTTTGTTGGAGCAAAGGAGAAAGGAAATTGATTTCACAAAGTCAGAATGCATTAATTGTGGCAAAAGAAGTGGGAAATCTATCTTTCGCTGTCAGAATGCACTAGCTGGAGCAAAATAAGTAGAAAAAGGTTCTTAGAATGTCAAAATACTGCAAGAGAGGGAAGTGGATAAGATGGAGTGAAAAGGGAGGAAAATTTATTTACAATGTCACAACGCAGAAGCTAAAGCGACAGGACAATTTGGTGCGAATTGCCAAAGTTCATGCTATTCACTTTCATTCTTGTTGCCATTCTTCCAGTTGCTTTACATTAGAGGCAAGAAAATTGCTTAATTGCACATAAAAATAGCTTCACTGTCATGCTGTCAATTGCTGTTCGTTCACTAACGCTCGAGGGAAGTAAGCCAAGTTCGAGACACGACGAGGGAGGAGTGTGAGACATTGGACAGCATAACTGTGCCAAATAAGAGGTGCTTCGTAGCTGAGCATAAGGTTCTTTTGTGATTTTGAAGGCTTGGAGGGAAAACTAGAACAGCAATACGCATTTTTAAGTGTCTTAATTGAAAGCTCTAACGAGGAAATGGAAGACGCAACAGTGATACTCGAAGCACTTATTATCGCCCCAGAAGACGAAATCAGATTCCTTATGAGGATAGAGGTAGCTGCGAGAATTGCTATTCATCACATGCGTTTAAGCAAAGATCGCAATCATTATGCCTATATTTTTGCGTATTTACACTAGAACATGCTCATGGACAATGATTCCAGGCTAAAATACGTCCTCGATGGGGAGGCCATCGAGAATCCCTACGTCGCTGATCGAGAGACGCAGCTAAGATACCTCATGGATTTGTTCTGTACGAATCAGTATTATAACGACGGTGGATATAAATGCACTGCGTGTGACGAGGAGCATAGCGACTTGGATGGGTTGCGTCAACACCTCTTGCAGCACAGCGATTGCAAGTTCTACTTCTGTGTGCATTGCCTCGAGGGGTTCAGCACACTTCCGGAAATGGCACTTCACAAAGTGGTGCACATAGGTAAGATTTGATTGAAGTCAGTGCTATTTGACCTTACCAAAAACAAATAAAACAGACTCTATGCATTCTATCTCCATTAAAGATGAAACCATACTGTCAGAATCAGGTTCGAAATCATTGAAGAGGTCGAAAAGTTCTGAGAGCCTAGACTTTCATTCCTACGTGCCTGAGGAGCCGCAGGGGACCTACGTGCCTGAGGAGCCGCAGGGGTGTTCCACTGAGGAATAGAGCAGCAAGGATTACCACTGCACCTTCTGCGGATTTACATTTGACCGCCTAGGATGTAGTGTTATTCCACACAGAACAAGAGCATCCAACTAAACGAGAGGTTATCAACCGGCTGCGCCTTCGTCTTCTGCGTGCTGCATTCGATCCCAAAGGCTATCGCCTTAGCAGTGCAGATAAGGAGGAAAATAATAAGATTCCCCTACACCGGTGGCAGCGTTGGCGGACCCTCCCCACTCAAGAGGTGGTACGATCTATGAATACTGGATAACATGCTTTAGGTTAACATCCATTTGTCTCCTCAGCGGCAGAGAGTCCAGCCTATCCTTCGATTCTCCTCGCTCTTTCACAAGAAGCATTACTGGCGCCAACAAACGCCGAGAACAATTGCGGCTACTGCATTGCTATTTCATTGTTGTTCAGAGTGAAGATGCGTTTTCAGCTCTCCTGTCAAATGCTTTACCCACTGTATATGCTTACTCGTCAATTCCGCTGCCTCCCGACTGTTGAGGAATAATAATAATTCGGATTCATCACCGTGAGCTTAGTGGGAACTTGAAAGGAGCACTCAAGGAGACAAACAAGGATATGAAATCGTAGAGGTAATGTTGCGGGGGTGAAATAGCAGCTTTACAGTTGCCTCTTTCTAGGGATCTTAAACCTCTAGTTTGGGCAATTCTTGGAGAATATTTTGTGGAAGTCAAACGGAGACGTTTGTCGTGGGCTGGCCTCCAGGACGTATTCCATTCTCGCACCACAACTTATCCAGCCCATAAGGAAGTCTTGGAACTCTACATTGGTAACAGCGGAAGGCGGACGCGACGGTAAGTGATTTCTGTCCTCATGTAACCCTCTCGTAACAAACGTAGCAATGCGAGTGAAGTGTATTTGCCACGGATGGCAATCTCCGAAATCCCGTAACATATGGGCTGATTATGACGTCCACCTTCTTCATCTACTCCATCTTGCGATCTGCAAGAAAGCCATTAACAAGGGAATCGACTCTAGCCGCAAGTCACCTGGTCAATTTTCGTTTCGAATGTCATCAATACCCACCAATGTAGCACTTGGAGACCTTCCTGAAGACCGAGGAATAGAGTATATTAGAGGAGGTGGAGGAGGAGGAGGAGGCTAAGAGACACTGTCGGCGTGTGGGAGGACTTGAGGTACTGTGGCATGTCTCTGGAGCAGGGTCACCCAACTGAGCACCCAGGTAAGCCCTTAACAACACGTGGGCCAAATCCCTCAACTGCAGCACCAATTCAACACTCTAACCGAGCGACATTTGTCAGGCCATAATTAAGCACGAAAATGTGTTTGTTGGCAAGCCTGCAGTCAAACCTCCCTTTCGGTCAGTCTCCAGTCTGTCTCATTTAAAATTCACATTCACATGTGTCACGCGTAGTTTGCAAAGGTAGGGACATTAGTGCCAATGATTTTGTTGTGAGTTATCCAAACAGTAAAATCAACAGAGCGTTGTGAGATCAGTCCTGAAAGGCCCCGCACGCTTCAAAAGGTCTCGTAGCAGCCTAATTATTTACCGATCGTTTGTTGACTGAAAACGCAGGTTTCGGCTTTTAAAAGGAGGAGCGGTCCTTCAGAGAGAAGGTCAGGGAAAGACCTGGACATGGACGATGATGTATGCCGCTAAGTAAAGAAACAACCTAAGGAACAATGAGGCTAACGAAGTTTGTTATTTTGTTGTCGGAGTCATCATATTCAATAAGAAATACATACCAGCATCAAATGGAGGGATCCTGCGGAAAATGGAGGAAGAATACTTTGTGTTCAATCCCACACCATCGACGTGTCAAAATGCTTGAAATTGCACAGAGAAGGACCTACTCAACTTGGTTTGTCACGTTTTTCCCTGCAGGTACCGAATCAATCGACGGAGCCTAATATGCAACCATACACTACAAGTCTGTTGTGCATCCTCACGTCTAGCCACCACTTTGGGTGGTGCATTCCAAAAGAGACATTTGAATTGAGGATTGCCGTCTGGAATCACATACAAGGGCTCTCCTATACAGCTCTGACGTGCTCGCATCAAAGAGACACTTCTACGTAGTAGTTGTCACAGCAGTGAGATGTCGGTAGTGACGAAGGTAAACCTTGTCTAAACACTTTGGATAAGTCCACCACGGTATCAAGAAGGAAGGGATGCTGTGGGGTTGCGGATTGCATTCCGTTTTGCCAAAGCAAATGCATGACAAATACCACTCTGTAAACATTTGCATTACTGTGCTTGAAAATCCTACTTCACACAAATGACGAAATTTTGGAGGTGAATTGCACATGCATGCCGCGCCATGACAGCAAGTTGATCAAAGCTAGGCGACCTAAGTGGCGAGGAAATTTAATAGGTTATGAATCCATCAAATTCGTGTGAGTTTTGATACAGCACGTATTGATGGGTCACTACGACTTGTAATGACTTGTAGAATGTTGCATCGTGGCACATTGTGTCCCCACGGAGAGGGAAGTGATTCTTTCACTGTATTGTTCGGTCGCAGTGAACGATTGTTGCCAACACAGGCGTGCGCATGCAGAGCTGCGATGGGTGAGCACGTGCGAGCATTATAAAGAGGAGAGGAGAAGTGGCGATGGCACATGCAGGCGATGGACCGATGCACCAATCATCCAGTGAGTGGGTGTATCGGTTGCCACGCAAATCATTAGGCATCCATTCAACAAGGCATCCCCTCCAACTCCTGTCTGTTCTCTCGATGGAATTGTAACCAATAGCGAAGTATATGAGTTCGTTTGGCAATGGTGAGGAGAAGGATGACCGGTCAAATTACCACTTGGACAGGTCTGCTCACTGCGCCTCAATAAGTGCGTCGCCTACAGACTAAGTGACAAGGCGATCCACGTAACGAGAGAAATGTTTTTAATCCAAAGTTACATGTTGGCTCCAAAGACGCAGAGAAGTCTGCCAAAAGGCAGTTCAGACGGATATTCATGTGGAAGAGGAAGTGGGGAGGGAAAGGCTGGAGCGATGGATGGGCGGAGGGGCGGAGAGGCGGAGGGTAACTCGCTAGTCACATCTGATGTAAAGTTGGTGCGATTGCAACGGATGCCGAAGTCATCGTGAGGCGTAGAAGCTCGGCAGAAGAGGGAATGGAAAGAGACGATGCAGAAGCAGTCGGCTATAGAATAGGCAAAAATCCAAATGAATGCATATGGGAGGGATGGATGTGAATGCAAAAAGAGGAGGTGGAGGGCAAACAGCTACTCGATGAAGAGGGAAGTAGGGCGGAAGTGAGGGATTTGAGGGTGGAAGTAGAGGAATGGAGAGTGGCAGAGTGGGGAAGTAAGTGGAGAGTGGGGAGACGAGGACCGCGGCGAAGGACAGTGGTGGAGATGGCAGGGTCAGTGTTGTCGACTCCGGCGGACAGCTGCAATGATGCGTTATAAGCACATTGTCCTCTCAACCGAGCGCTGAATGAATAAAAGGAGAGAAAATAATGGAGGAGTGATGGAGGGACGGACGGATAGACGGGCGGATGGAGGTGCTTCCTCAACATGAAGTGGGCAAAGTCGCTAGCACTTGGTAAAAGCACGCGACATTATCGCCTATCTCCTCTTCCTTCTCCTCATCCTGAGCTAAACACTAACTGTGCTAGCAGATGCATCAGTAGCAACTCAAGTCTCGCTCATACTTACTCATTCATGGGGGTGCTGCCTCAAATTGCCTTGCAACGGGGTGGTGGGTTTGGCGAACGTTGCCTTCTCCATTAAAGTCTGATGGAATCGCTGAATAGGTGCTGGTGACTTGGTTGAGGTCGGCGCCAAGCACGTCCGCCAAGTTGCCATGCATCTTCGTTGCTTGACCGTCAACGCGGGCACCACTGATTGCTTGGCGCGACTTCGCATTCTTTACCGCCTTCTCCATTCTTCCCTTCTCCTCCTCCCGCTTCTGCTCCTGCTCCTCCTCCCATGTCCTCTTCTTCAAACGGCCCTCTGCATCCCTCAGCCTCCTCTTCTCCACGATAACTTCCCTCGCGTCATCCAACCTCCTTCCCCTCCTTCTCTCCTTCGCAATCATCCGAAAGTGTAGTTACTGCATTGCTAGTGCCTGCACTAGTGCCTTCCTCCATTTTCATCGAGCGCAATGGACGAGTTCTAGGCGATGCGAAGAAAATAGGCATTTGTTGGAGTCTCATGAACTTCACATCAGATGCTTCTCTCGACTTCTTCTCTTCCTTCTCCTCCTCCGTCTCCTCTTCCTCTTTCTTTGGCGACCTACAAGTGAATGGCGTTAGTGGAGGTGTGTTTGAAGGCGAGCACATACCTCTTCTCAACACAATGCCCACAATGTCGACCACTGTCCAGGTGACAAAGAAAGGATGCCAACAAAAGCCGAAGAAGCGTGCACAAAGGACGAGCAGAAGGTAGGCCAGCAAGAGGGGAGCAGTGAATGGCTTCAAGCGAAGAGCCATGCTCATGACACTGAGCTTGGGAAAGTGACCTAAGCAGTTGATTGCATCGACTGCCTCACCATTCAAAATGCCAGCTGCCCAGTCGCTGCCGCGCTGCACCTGCGAGTCAAAGCAAATGCTGTCGCCGTAGCCGAGGCGTGCGCTTCAAGTCTCACTCATTCACTCACTCACTTACATAGTCGGTGACTCCCTGGTGGTGGCGAAGATGCATTAAGTGGGATGTTGGATAGAACGGAGACAACTTAGCTGTGATGCATGTCAGTGTACGTGTAGGACAAAAGAAGAGTGGCAGTGGTAGTGTTGTAGAGGGTAACTGGTGAATTGGTAAGAAATGGTAAGAAATGTGCGTGCATGCTACACATGTGGGATGGTGAAATGAAATGCGACAATGTGAGGTGCAACAGCATCCTAACTTGAGTAGAAGAAAGCAGTAGAAGGAGTGCATACAAGGGTGGAAATAACAATTAGTGAACGCATGAGGGAGGGAGGGGGGATGGCGTGAGAAATAAAGGGCCGGCCAATGAGTGCCATCAGTCTTGTTCCCCTTGCTGAAGGCAGCTGGGTGAGAGAATACAGCTATTGCTTTTGTTGCGAGGGCTTGACGTTTTATTGCGAAAGCTTATATAATTGATCTGCGGAATTTGACTGCCACCATCAATTCTGCTAAAAGTTGAACTGAGACGAAGTGGGACAACTTTGGGCACGCTCATTGCCATTACGCTCTTTAATTGCCTCTCACGAAGGTGTCCAGGTGAGTCACTCCACGAGACGACATTATGCTCTCTTGTAACGGAAGTCAAGTTATTACTACACCGGCTCAGGATGAAGAATCTTTCTCTGGTTAGGGATATTGCCTTGAACACACAATCATCTTCCATGAGATCGGACTCTAGCATAGGTTTAGCTTTCAATTATTGTTTTGCCGTCTCCGGGTCATTTATGGAGTTATTTGCAGGCTTTTTCCCACCAATCCCACATCACGCTGTAGAGGCTAGCTTTCATGGTGGAGTGGTGCTCCAGCAATCCCCACGTACACTCACTTGAGTCATTTTCGTGGTGTAGAACCGAGTGATTTGTGGTGAGTTTGAGCATGTCCAATCCAGCTGTAACCCCATTTGTGAAGGTGCGGTGGAGTTCATTGTAACACTATTGAGAGTAATTGGTGGATGTATCTGAATCCTTTCCTATGGAAGCCGGGAGAATATTATCGCTAGCCACCAATGCAGTGCTTTGAGACCTTCCTGAAGACCGAGAAATGGGGGATACTGGAGAAGGAGTAGGTGGAGGTGGAGGTGGAGGAGGAGGGGGAGGAGGAGGAGGAGGAGGAGAAGGGACACTGACGGAGTGTGGAAGGGCTTGAGGTACTGTGGCATGACTCTGGGGCTGAGTCGCCTAACTGAGCACCCAGGTAGGCCCTTACCAACACGTGCCCTGCTCCCCTCAACTACAGCACCAATTCAACACTCTAAGCGAGCAATAATTGAAAGGCCATAATTAAGCACCAAAATGTGTTTGTTGGCAAGCCTGCAGTCAAATCTCCATTTTGGTCAATCGCTAATCAGTCTCATTAAGCACACACAGGTATTCAAACATATCAACAGTTTTGTCTTTCTCGATTTAAAATATTTTCGTTGTAGCTTTCAGACAACTTCTCACGATTTATTTAGGCTTTCCATTTGAAACCGTTGCTGTAATTCGATTTGATGCACGTTGAAACTTTGAGTACAGATTATTTAAGCTTAGCAACCACCTATAGCTGTGCTGTCCCCTATACACCGCTGGACCAGTTCAAATCTACTCTTCTGGACAGCATTTATACAGAAAGAGGGAAGTCGTACGGTAAATGGTAAAAAGGAGAAACACTTCACGAGAAAACAGCAATTACAAGGCCATGGATTATATGCACTGTTTCCAATTCTTTTGGCTTACTCGGTAAAATTCGTTTTCACTCGTTGCAGAACACATTCACCTCATGCACGGTGTGCTTGACCAGATCGACGACTCCGCCTAATAATGGGACTTGTTGTGGACAGAGAAGATTACCTCCAAGAGTTGTGAAGATGGACTAAGAACTCGTGGAAGACAACTGTACCACTATGGCATTCCTCACCTTCGGCAGACTGTGGTGCTCAAATTGTAGCCCACGTGTGTTTCCACCTCATCTCTCCTTAGATTCTTCTGTGTTGCAGCTGAATGGTCAACAAGGTATGGGCTCCGTTTGGAAATGCGTCCTGAACTTGTTCCAACACGGGGAATGGTGGGAACATTGATGTGACTCACAATGGGGTGAAAGCTGGTTTGAGAACACAATGCATGCGAACGCATTGATGGGTAGGTGTTGGTATTGCCACGGCTACCTCAACTACTGCTTAAGTCAAGTTAGTAGCTGCCTCTTGAGTATGTCAAGCTAAAATATTAGACGGAGAAAAAATGTGAAAGAACAGTAACTACCGTGGAAAGATTGATGCAGAGTATAGCTATCAAGTGTGATTAGCAGTTTTACAGACATCTCTGACCGACGCATCGAGGTCGTTGTGCAAAAATAATTGTAGAAATGGAGACAAGAACAACAACTTGCCTATTTTATATGTTCGGTTAACACATTTGCCAGCGTCACATACACGTGACGTAAACTCTTTAGCTGTTGCTGATAACTGGGCACAGCAAACCGTGTACCAAACAACAGAGCGACTTAAGGCCTGTACAGACTTAAAAGTGCAACTCTTCAAGCCAGTTCGATGCAATTGTTTGGGCTCCCGTGCATAAAATATGCCATCTCATTGAGCGAGGCCAAACACTTTGCAATCACCTACACTCAAGGCCGTTTTCTTCGCCAATGGGAATGCTAAGTCTCCAATACCCTGGGGGAACAGATACAAGATCAAGCATACAGATACCGCTGATAGAGTTGGAAGACGCATTCCAAAGCCTCCAAATGCTGCAATCATACGGCATTCGGCTGAAACCCTCAAATTTCCCAGGCCATGCCACAGATGTTGCCGTGAATAAGGAAGGACTCTAGACAACACAAGTACTTTGTCTGCGAATTTTCTCCATTCAAAGATCTTGCCAGATGATTTCTCCTTCGGTGTGCCTGACTTACCTCCATTGATAAAGCCCACCAAATCGAAGCTCCATCGGTACTAGTGAGGCTGTAGCAGAATCGCGCACTTCACCATGAAAGCATCCAACATGAGCTCTGCAGCATATCAGTGCAAAAGTTGAAGTTGACAGTAGGGCGTAACCTCCTTGACTAGAGCATGCTCAGCTTTGTTTTGTTAAGAATCGAATGGATGAAACCAATTTCCTGCTTGCTTGTTCCTCCACGCTGGAAGAAATACCAACCTACCAACCTTGTCAGCCTTAAAATTTGACACGATTGGGGCGATGCTTGACCATAATGTCACTGAAACCCATAGGAAGTGGGGAGTGGATTCAAAATGAGACGCTCTGTTGATTATCAACGTGTTCATGGAGGGACGTAGGAACACCAATCTCCATAAGCTGGTGTGGGGAGGAAATCACCGAAACGAAAATTGACCGGGTGACTTGCGGCTAGAGTCGAATCCGTTGGTAATGGCCTATTCGCAGAACACAAGATGAGGTGGGTGAGGAAGGTGAACGTCATAATCAGCCCAATGTTACAGGATTTGGGATAGCTGATGCAGGATGTTGACCAAGGGCGGCACCGGGCAGGGAGACAACGATATACACTAATAGTATAGTTAACTAACGGGTTTGGCAGGCGGCTGCTGAGAGGCTCTGCCATTGTACCACAGCTGAGCTGAACATAGTAGCGGCCGCCCCGCCCTCCAGCCCTTTTATTCACCGGTACTACACATTCTGCCCCAGTGTTATGACCGCTTTTGTCTTCAGGAATGTCTCAGGAAAATGCAAGCAACTGTTGCGGAATAAAAAGAGTCTTTTACTGACTGTCGAACAACTCCCAAAAGCCTTGCAATTTGCAATTTTTTCTTCTATGTGCTATCCACATTTGATTACTTCACAAGTAATCAGCATTCCTCCCGTCATGTGTGTGCTTAGAAGACCCAGCATGGAAAACGAATACCGCTTCAATCTATCTAACACCGCTGTTATTGATCGTGCGCATTGCAAACCACTTCAAAGGTCACACAATTGACGGACAGAGGCGAAATTGATTGCTCAACTACGATTGCAGTTATTTACAAACGCGTCTCTATTCAATCAGACCCGTC